>JAOVVA010000044.1:2415156-2429512 GCA_028565275.1 Leiocassis micropogon
AGGGGGGGGTTCTCATTACATACTGTATACAGTAATTCACTTGATAATAAAAAAGATATAGATATTGATTGCTTTATTTAGGAATGCCTGGTTACAAATAGCCACCACAACAACCAGATCTGGATTCTTGGGCTATGCGTATTAGAGGCTACAGTATGAATAAAACCAGAAGACTTATGACACAGAGGAAGTGAGGTATTTCAGACAGAGTGGCTCTGTTCAGGCTTCAAGTAGAGAGAGACAGGAGACAGTACAAATAATGGGCAAAGGGACAAGAAGTTAACTTAATATGGTCAGTGAATTACATACAGAAACTATGACACACTTGTTGAGACTCTCGCTAATGAGGTTTTACCTTGTAAAATACATATTAAACTGAACCATTTTGTGTTGTATGTCAGTCCAGTAAATTAATCTACCTTCCCGAACACTAACGTTCTGTTCTTTCGCTAATTTATAAAAAATTAAGGATAGGTCCTGTACTCAAAACATCACACTCCTAGTGAAAGAGCCAGTTTTAAGTCACAAGTCAAAGAGTTCATAAAACATCCACATCTGCCTCATCACCTGAGACAAATTTTTTTTTTTAGAAAGGAGAAATTATAACATTTCTATTAAATGTTTATTAAAACTAGCAAAATATGAGATTCAAATGTGAAATTGAAATAAAAGAAATCTGGATGAATTTAAACAAGGGAACGTGATACAGTGTTATTTTATCAAATTTTATGTAACTGGTATGGTAGTGATGCTGTCTTGTAGCTCTACTGTTGAATCCTGAGCTCAGGTTATAATCTGTTTTTTTTTTTTTTTTTTAATTATTACTATTATTTTTTTATTCTCCTCATGGAGTTCTTTTCCTTATTATTTATTTATTTTTTTACAGGGGAGTTCAGTTTCCTCCTGTTTTCCACAAAACACATTGGTAGATGGATTGATTATATTAACTTACCCCATAGGTGTAATTGTTTGTGTGGCATCCTGTGATATATTCAGGTCCATGCCAGGGTAAATTCCCAATGAACAACCAATATTGGATCCACTATGGCTTGAAGATTAAGATAAATGAAGAAATTAAATTATATGACAATGCATGAAATAGAGTCCTGCTTCTGGGCTTGGTAAAGTTCTAGAATTTTATGTAAACATCCAAAGTCCAAAAATGTTTTCTTTGAAAGCTTCACTGAAGCTGTTTTGGTAACTCCAGAGTCTCTGCCTCTTACTACTGTTTATTTACAAAACTCTAATCCCTCTTCAAACCTCTAAAAGCTATCAGGACTTTTTATTGTGCACCAAGGGCGTCTGATGTGTTCTACAGAAGTAAAGGACTGTCGAATTGCCATGGCTTTCTCTTGGGGTCAGGTGAGTTGATCCCTCTGGCCCTAAGGAAAACCTGCTCCCACTCCAGCTGAAGCTCACTGAACAGGAGAAATACATTTTAGTATAAACTGGCTGAGTTCAGAGAAACTATTGAAAATGTACAACATGCCATATATCAGTACCTTCCCAAAGAACAATATAATAGCATATTGATAAATTGTAGGTAACTGGTGTGGGGATGTGGGTTACTAATTGAAGGGTTTTGAGTTCAAATCTTACCACCACCATTGCCAGTGTGAGGTCTTTGAGCAAGATCCTAAACCTTTGTGTTGGATAAAAGCATGAGCAAAGGTAAAAGTGAAAAAGGTAAAGAGAAAAAGGTTAAAATGAATACATTTCCTCACCCAGTTTGCCTTAGCCGATACTTGGAGCCAAGACCAGTGGTGGCTTGAATTCACACAATCATCATAACTTAAATAAAACGATTTTGGATGATTTCATAATTTATTTCCCCCTGAATGAACCTTTTGGCGCAGCAAATTTTTGGGAGAAGCATCTGAGAACATAGAGTTCATTAACCTTCAGTAGAACTGGAGCTTATCTTCGATCATAGGCGCAAGAAATTAAACACCCAAGATGGGTCTCCAATGACAGACTATTTCATACTTGGGGCAATTTAGTCACTGGACTGCCTACTACTTTTATTTTTTTTTATCTATTGATTGATTTATTTATTTATATTTTTCTTGGAAGGAAATTGGAGATAGGCAATAATCTGAGATCAGACTCGAACAGTGGAGCTGTGGGGTGGCAAGAACACTTGCTTTACCACCATGGAAAATCAAACATACTTGTAGTGCAGAAAGTGTTGAAAAATGGCTGCAGTTGTTTGTTAATGCTGATTGGGAAATCAAATCCAAATCTCCAACAAACAAGCGTTTTCACAAGTACTGTTATTCAACAGCAAACCCTATGGTTAGTTCTGGTTTAGGTAGTTGGCAAGCCATGTGACTCAATACACTCAAATATAAAATCTTTTATAGTTCTTCTACAAATATAGTTAGTACAGACTACAGTATGGGAGAATATCAGTTTCTTCCTCTGGCCTGGTGGAGCACTGATAAAAGTTCAGGCCTCCAATAGCACACATACATGTCATATATATTACCCTAGAGCCCGGTCTGGGGCCCTGCCTTTTAGGACCACCAGAAAAGCCTACCACCAAGGACAGACACCGTGTTTTAGGAGCTGTTGAGAAATAAGCCATAAATAATAACATAAATGTGTGCATGTCCAGCAGTGAGTCTTTGCATCAGTGTAACATGCAGAACGCTTTTCTCTCTCTTCCTTTATACTTCCCTCCCCATATTCGTCTTTTTTCCTGTCTCTCTCTCTCTCTCTCTCTCTCTCTCTCTGTCTCTCTCTCTCTTTTGGGAGTCTCAGGGGGCCTGTGCTGGCCGGCGAGTTTCTCAGGAATGTTTGTCTCTCCTCGTGCTGCTCTCGAGGGGAACATTGGTAGGGGTCAACACTCGTCTCCCCCCCTTTTTCATCCCCTGTGGCTATCAGTTAACTCAGTTAGCATGAGATAACCTACACCTACCGCCCCCCAACAACACACACACACAAACATTCATAAACACATAATCTCACACACAACATAACACATGCGGAAACTATAGTCACAGATGAGGGAATAAGATTTGATTAGATGTTTTTGTGCCTGTGATGAATCTAGTGACATTTGAAGTTAACGTACATGGATTTTTTACTAATTAATGTTTTTTTTTTCAGCTACCATTTCTGTGATTCTTTGTTTTGCTTTTATTATTATTATTATTATTATTATTATTATTATTATTATTTCACACTTTCACTTGATACATGTTGACCTGAATTCATTGTGCAACCTAATGGGATAACATGATGAAATGCTTCATAACATGTACGATTAAACACTACTGATCACATGTAAAAAGAATGTGATTTGTCTCGCTTACTATGAAATCTAAATCCAGGATGTGACAATGCATTTCCAAATAGAAACAAATTTAATAATAATTAATCTAATCTGTTGCTACAAGCCAGCGGTTCTAAATCAGTGCAGCATTCTCACATGGCCCCTTTCTCTGGGCGTCACTGTTGTCCATTTGCTGGCTATTATTTTTACCAATAGCTGCAGATACGCATCGAGCCTCTTGGCCTGTTCTCCATTCGCTGCTTAATTGACTCCATTCGGACTGAACCGTGCAGCCCTGAACAATGAGAGGAAATGGCTTCCGTCGGGCAGCCGGTGGACGCCGAGGGCCGTGGGGAACGCTTTATATGTCACCACCATCTTAGAAAGCACTCAGAAACATGCGAAACACCATCTCCCATGAACAGGACATCAGCACCGCAGCCAAGACCTGACAATATCGTCTTACTCAATAACGGCGTGTTGTCAAATAAACAGAAACCTTGGCACTGCTTAACTATGTTATGTGGGAAGAACAAGAGGAAGATTTTACATGGAAAAAAATGTTAATGTTTTTAATGTGCTATTGGAAAAAATGGTTAATTTGTCTTTTGTACCTTTTTCACTCGATGCCCCTTTCTAGGTACAAAACACTATAAAAGTATTAACAGTGTACACACACACAAACAACAGTGACCAAAAAATACAGTTAGGTACCTATTTTCTGGTTATCATACCCCCCCCCCCAACCCATTTTTCCTTAAACTTTTCACTGTTTAAGATTAAGATTATTCCCTAGACAGTGATTGCAAGTATTTATTGTGCTTTGTGTGATCGGGTTAACTTCCCTGCTGCCTCTCTCTCTCTCTCTCTCTCTCTCTCTCTCTCTCTTTCTCTTTCTCTGCCATCCTGTCTGAGATTTAGTGTTCCTGTCGTTCTCCTCCCCTGACAAAAGCCGTCCATCAGCTTGGGCCAGTTTGCAGCCTAGGAATTCCACCCTGGCGACAAAACCTCTCTTTTTTTTACTGTTCCCGCAGTCAGGATCCAGTCCAAGAGACTGGTGAGGTCCAAGGGTTAAGGTTTTGCGTCATGGATGGCTGAGTTTCAGCCGTGTGGAAATTACAAATGTCATATTGGGCAGACTCAGAGTTCAGGTCCCGCCTCAGAGACACCAGGTTTCTAACACAGATCCCACTATTACATGTGAGATGAAAAGAATCTCGTGAAAGAATCAGATGTAAAAAAAAGAAAAAAAAGAATCATATAAAAATTTTTACATGTGGAAACACAAATAATTGCCTGAAAAGAATCATGTGAAATAAAAATAAACCTGTCAAAGGAATCACAAAGAAATAATAATAATAATAAAAATAGGACAAAAAGTATGAACTGCAAATATAAATGAACCACCTGAAAAGAATCATTTGGAAAGAATCATCTGTAAAAAAGGAATCATGTGAAAAGAATCACGTAAAAAAAACAAAAAAAAAAAAACAGGCTCTATAATGATTGTACTCAAAATAAATGACTAAAAAAATAGATAAAAATAAGATTTTTGTGCAGAAAAGAATCCCAAGTAAAAAGAAATAAAAAATCACATACAAGACTAAAGTAAAAAGAAAAAGAATGATTAACATAAAAAAACAAATACGGGGGAGGACAGATTTCTTTAAGCTAAACAACTTATAACAAATATATTCTATAGGTCATATTCCTACACTGTTGTAAAACATCTGTAATTTTATTAAATATTTGTGGTTCTCACAAGGTTCCTCGTTCAAGTGACAATAACGTTAGTGTTAATGTCGTGGGAATGTTAAATAAGTGCATTCTCAAAACTCAGACGTGGCTAAAACATTGCGTCAACCTAACGTGAACAAGGCGTTCTGAAAACCTCACATTCTTTAGATCAACACCGATGTTCTCAATAAAGTTGCCAGCGATCACCTTCTGACACGAAGCTCCTGTGATCTCTCTGTGATCAAGCATTCTGTTTATTAAGGAGAATTTGAAGAATGCCTTCTTCATCTTCTTCCTCTTAGGACTCAGAATTAGAAACACACCAACCGCGCACGCCTCGGGGCGTTTTCATCCTTTAAGGTTACTCTGCAACCAAGATTTTAGCTTCAAGTCCCCAAACCCAGGCCTTGACCCCGAGTAGATGCTTCACTGCTCCCTTCATGTGCCGTGTTTTGTGTTTGATGCGCGCATGTATGTGTTTAGTTAGCCGTTCCACGGTGACTCGTAGAGGTCGTGACCTTTTGCATCTCTCCCACACAACAGTTAGTGTTCCCCACATGCACACCTCATAACCACAGCTCTGCCTGGGGGGCCGCTTGAACTAGAGACCCCATTTCAGCCTCTTCTGTGGGAGACACTGGGGGAGAGGAAGAGCCTGGGAAGACAGAAAAGTTGGCCTTAGGAAAGGAAATATGGGGATTACCAGTCAGCCACAGGGGGAGAGACATCACCCCATGCAGGATGAGACAAAAAAGGACAAAAATACAACAAAGAGTGTGAGCGGTTGGGTTCAAAACAACAACTTGCATGAAAAAACAGAATTTCATTCATTTCAGCATCTAAACTGAATGAATGCGAAGAGAAAAGTCCCTGTTTGACATTTTTATCCATTTTTATTTTTTTCATATTTCCTGTAGGAACTTGGGACTTAAAAAGAAATGCTGAAGGAACACACACACCCACACCCACTTTTCTTACTGTTACTTTTATAATAATTTATGCAAGTTCAAAAGCTAATTTAGTACTTAATTGGTACAACCAACAACAACAACCATTACAAATAAAAGGAAAGTAATAAATTCAGGTGCTTTTTGGAGACCAGTCAAATGTCCATACAAATTCAAAATGTTCAGGTATTTCCATCTTTGTGGGGGTCATCAGCAAGATATTAAAACATCTCACACACACACACACACACACACACACACACACACACACGTTCCTTTTTATTATGAGGACATTTCTTTTACAATAATTAACTACAACTGCTATTTTATTACTGCTGAATGTTCCCACAAACTCAAACACTCAGATATTTGTATACTTGTGAGGACATGTGTTCCACACAAAATAATTAAAAAAAAAAGATCTTTGCTATATATGAGGTATATGAGAGGACACTTTATTGACTTAAATATTACTGCAGCAAATTAATGCATCTACATATAAATTTAATGCTAAATTTCCAGATACAAAAGTATTATTTTCTTTCATTCAAATGAAAGCTGAAGTTTTTGTAAATATGCTGAAAATGCTACTATTACTACTACTACTTCCACTACTACGAATAATAATAATAAAATGCAGTTTCCCAGTTTGCTTTTTTAATAAATGCAGCTGGGAACCTTCCAAATGTCCCCATAAGGTCAGAAAGTCCTGTTCGGTTCAATCCAGGACATAAAATCATACCCACGCACACCGTTCTTGTTTATTATTTGCTATTTCCGCAGTGTAGCAGCAAAAAAAGCTGAGCATTCATGCCTCAGCCCCCTCGCTCGCTGTGACCGTACCCCACCGCCACAGCTCCATTTCACAAGAACCATTTATTGCCAGTCTTCCAAATGAAACTGCGTCCTTTGGAGGGATATTACTCACACGGCCCAAGCTTGCCAAGTCCTGTTCCATGCATCATTACGGTATTTAAAGGCAGTCATTCATATTTGTGCTCCTTTCCTACTTTTGCTTTTCCTTTCCTTCATTTGTGTCTTATTTTTTCCCTTTGCATTGGTCTCCTAAAAAAGAGAACATATTCACTAAAAGTCAGTTTCTGAAGCAGCAGTCATGTCAGGAAGAGTGTGCTGCAGTTTGTTGTGCTTTGTTTATAAAAAGATTTAGGAAGAAAAATGACATTCAGTTTTGACAAACTAATAATTGTTAATGTTTGTTTGGGTGTGAAAATCTGCAGAGGGAAAAAAAATCTCATTTGTTAACAGTTAGCTTTGGATGCTAAGCATCAAACCAGGAAAATTTCATTGATTGGCTTAAAAGTGTACAAGGTTGGATGAGCTTCTGTTATTATTTATTTGTTTGTTTTCACAATTTGGACTTTAATAATTTGGGAAGTTTGACCTTAGAATGATTCTCAGTCACGTTCATGTAGCTTGACTATTGCATCTTACAGTACGAGGCGATATCAAAAAGTTTTGAGACTAGTTTTTATAACACACCAACAGATGGCAGCACAAGACAGCCTGCACAGTCACAGGGAGCACTGACGTTCATACTGTAAGTCAGTGTGCCAAAAGACATTGTCTTGTGTTCATCTGGAGCTGTGCAGCTGTTGCTATTCTGACCACGTCTGCTATTTCATCATGGACAGCAAGTTAGAACAAAGATCGAACATGAAATTTTGTGCAAAACGTTTGACATATTTCAGTAAGTTTACAGCAATGATGCAATGATTCATTGGACGTGTTTTGAGTGGTACGTGAAGTTCAAGAGCAGAAGAACACCACTGGAAGATGATGAGAAATCAAGAAGACCTTAAACAAGCACCACCCCCCAAAAAAAGTCCATTCAGCAACTTGTACATGATGATTGTCAGAGAACAATCCACAACATTGCTGCCATTGTTGGTGTGCTATGTGGACCAGTACAGGCAATCCTCACGTGTGATTTGTACATGCTCAGTGTTCGTGCCAAGTTTGTCCCCAAACACAACAACTTACATTACATTACATTTAGGCATTTGGCAGTGACTAGCTGCTACAACTGCTACGTTTACATGGACAATATTTCTGACTGAAATCATTTCAATTAAAGTTTCCAATTTTAATTGTTTACATGGTTGCTGATCTGATAAGGTGTGTGTTTACGTGATCTGCCAGAATCTGTCAGAAATATTTACATTTTCCGGCATTTGGCAGAAACCCTTATCCAGAGCGACTTACATTTTTAACTTATTATAAATCATCTTAGTAGTTGAGGGTTAAGGGCCCAACAGGGGTGCCTTGATAGTGCTAGGAATAGAACCTGGGACGTTCCAAATTGTAGTCTAATGCCTAAACCACTGAACCACGTTTCTTTTTCACAATTCTCACCTTCTGTGTTATGATTGGTTACAAGAATTCAGCTTTACTACGTTTTAAATATGTGAGCAAATCCTCAGCCAGAGACCTAGTGGATAAAAATCTGAAGTAAACAGAGAGTTGTTTGCTCTCATGGAGTTCGTCTTTCGGAAATGGAAGCAAAATTTCCTTTCCAAAATCTTGTCATGTCACCTAATTTTACCCCCATGTGGTGTAAACATGCACAGAACGGATATATTTATTCCGACATCAGATCAATTGTTTACATGGCTAATATTTACCTACTAAACAATTTACACCAGCCCTCTCATCCGCATTGAGATCTGGCTGAATCGGGTCAGACTGTTCTGACTGAGGTGATTATTTGAAGAATTTGTACACACACCTGATAAATTGTTGCAATGAAGAAATCAAACCTGTTCCTCATCGTCAACTTCTACTTATTACAATGACTTTAAATGTCCTAATTAGCTAGTTTTCTTGTTTACATTAGCATACCTGAGGCTCATAATTTTCTGAAAGTGGTTGTATGATAAGCAGGATCTTTTATCCTAAGGGTGTGCAAACTTTTGTCCCCCTTTATGTCGATCATATAAATTTATGTTTTTGTTTTGAGCTGGAGAAAAGTGTTTACATTTTAACATGGCAGTTAAAATTTGGTGAAACAGTTATGGAAATTCCAGCCCCAGCACCGCATTTATTAAGAGTGTGTCTCACTCACAGCTTTACCGTTCAACCTCTGCACCACTGTAGTGGCTATGCTGAATCCCGAGTGAGATGTTAAAAAGTCACAATGGACTACAGTAACCAGAAACAGTCGATGCTACTGTGCATAGCAACTCATGTACGTAAGCTAATGCTGCTAGGCTAAAAAAAAAAAGTCCCAGGTCTTTACGGTTCCACCCATGTGTCCCAGCAGAGCAGCTTGGCGCTAACAGCTGGCCATGTCTGATTGTGTGTCAGGGAAAGGGCTGTGTAAGCAACAGGAAATCAGTGCTCAGGTAATCTAGCAGGAAGCTGCTGACTCGGGCCGCACCACAGACCTGCTTTTCATTTGCATGGCAGCGCTCGTCAGATGCTTGCAACACAAACACACAGAACGGAGAACAGAGAACCGTTCACAAACACTCCAGTTCTACTGGCAAGGCTTCAGGTCCCTAATTACGGATTACGCAACCACTGAGTCAGCTGTGATCACTAACATAATTTTTATTAAAATTAGAGTCTTTTGTTTGAGCCCTTACAATAACTTGGTTAATCTAGAAGGTGTATAGGTTCCTTTGTTTCTTGTTGTCTTGATTCTATTTCTATTTAAGTATTCTCAGTATAATTTGCATGTTTTTAGAAAACAGACATGGGAAACAATTCTAGATATATGAGTGATGTTCAAGTCAAAGGTGGCACAATGGCTTAGTGGTTAGCGCTGTGGCCTGGAATCCTCTGCTACACTAATGCACTTATCACAGGGTTTCACTAGTGCTTGGATACCATAAAAGTAGAAAGTTTTCTCAGTACACTGGAGCCATGATCAGACTGCCTGCTTCATGTCTGAAATGCTGGCCTCCCAGGAACTCCTTTATTGGCTCAAACAGGTCAGAACTGTGCAGGGGATGTGGCAATAACTCCCAGCCGAGTTCCTGTAAAGTGGTGTTCGTGAATGATTGTGTGTATGGTTCTCACAGACAGATGTGTCTTTTCTGTGAGTTGGTAAGAAGTTATCTATCAATTAGCAAGGATCAGGCGTTCAACTTGCTAAATGTTCATGGGAATGACTGGAGTAGGCTCTGAGCCACCTCGGCTGGGTCTGTATTTTTCAGATGTATTTCCATCTTAAAAACATTTTTTTTTTAATCTTGGTTTGTTGTGTGCGCCTAAATCTCCTATAACTTCTTGTTCACTCTGGAGCCCACTAAGTAGGCGGCCTCCATCTTCTGCTGGTGTGCGAGGGGGGCAAGGCTGTGGGTGTGGGCACCGGCTGGTTGTTAATGTTTGATAATTGATCTGGGGCTTCTTCCCGCACTATAAAACACAGCGGGGGGTGTAGCTCAGGGTCTGTTCGGCTGTTTATCTGTCGGTCTGTTCATTTGGACATGAGTCGTCAGAATGACGTCTTTGATTGCCACACTGAGGCCAACCAATGAGTTCACTGCTTGTAACTCCTGTGGCACATGAACTCTCAAACAGAGCCAGATTTCATGACTCTGCCACTGAAGAAGTAAAGACCACTTGTTTTATGACAAGGCTTCAAGTGCCAGCAGGGAAAGTGCCCAGACGAGGAGTGTCTGGGAGATACCCGCCTGCCACCAAACCGATAAGAGCTGAGAGGAACTGGTTCAGCCAATCATGAGAACTCCCAGACAAGCAAGATTGCAGGAGCTGCTGGCCACGCGGGCCCACTCTGTCATGCTGCCCATGTCATCGTTCATCAGCCTGTGCCCACATGCCTGCGGGGCACTGCCCACAGATCTGCACGTGCATCCTTTCCTTCTCTTTTTTAATTCCTCCCTCCTCTTAACCCTTTTCTTCCCGCTTTTTCTAAATAAAATTACCCCTTTTCCCTAAGACTTCACTTTGTGTCTGTGGGATTTTATGTCAGATCCCCTATGCTTAAACAATGCACAATCTTTTTTTAAAAAGTACGATTTTTTTTGTTTTTTTTATTTTAGAGAATGGTCATGTGTCATGTTTCTATTTACCTAATCATTTTGGCATGTACACCCCAGAAGTGTGTTTCTTCTATTGGCCCTCAATCCAATGGCTCTAGTTATCTTAAGCTTAATACTTGCTTACACTTGCTTTACACAACCCAGTGGTGTGTAAAAGGGAATCATACATTTATGACTTAAATCAACAACAAAAACAACAATACCAAATGTCCCCTAAGCATGGAATTTGTTTCTCAGGATTTCAGGATGTTGTTATTGCAAGTGTGTGACATCATATGAACCAAACCATACATTTTCACCTGATTTTCTTTTTTGTGTTGTTGCTCTACCTTATCACTGTGATTTTGTGACCTGAAGGCATTCCACACACCAATTCATTAACACATCAAGTTAATCTGCTTTGCTCTTACCGTTGTTGTGTGACAGAGCCCCAGGGGCCTCTCTCCTGCAACATGGAGTGAGTATTCAGGGAGTTGGGAGGGGTTTAGTGGAGTTTTACGCAGGCCCTGTACAACCCACAGGGGTCATGGGTTCAAATGCAAAAGTGACAATGTGGATAATTGGCGGCTAAAGATAATGGCCTGCTGATTGAGATCAATTACTTTCCATGGACAGACAGAGAAAAACAGTGAGCTGAACTCTGACCCTGCAAGATGTCTACTGCTGCTCAACAGTGCGGCATTACAGAGAGAGACAGAGAGCTCGCTCGCTCTTTCTCTCTTTCACACACACACACGCACACATGCATACTGTACATATACTCATGTACTGATGGCCTCATCGTATGTAAAAATAAGTCATCATGAAACATAGAGCACTTCAGACAGAGAAAAACAGAGATGACATGCTGCTTTACTTGCTCTAAAGAGTCCTTGATATAATAATCTAGGATACTTAAGGTTTTAAGATATAAGTTGAAGATCTTGCCCACTCTTGTAAAAAAGTGGGTAAAATCCTTAAAGGTTTTAGATATAGCATTTATACAGTGGGGCAAAAAAGTATTTAGTCAGCTACCAATTGTGCAAGTTCTCCCACTTGATGAAAATTACAGGCCTGTCTCATCTTTTTATGTGGGAGAACTTGCACAATTGCCCCACTGTAGATATGTAAGGTATAGGCGAAGGGGTAACTTAGTGGCTGGATCAATATGTCACAGGTTTAAACTCCAGCACCACTAAGCTGCCACTGTTAGCTCCTTGAGCAAGGCGTTCAGTAAAAAAAATATATATATAGTAATGTACAAAAGACTCCGGCACATGCAGATAACTGCTGTATAGCAATGATGCCTTAAAAAGGTTCTACATTCAAAAAAATGCTATAAAAAGCAGTAAAAAAAGCAGTAATAAAAAAGTCAATAATTGGTACAACAACCCTTTGCTTAAAAACTTTTACAAAACATAATGTTTTCTTTCCTGATCTACAGATATTTTCCCGTGAGATATTAGTTTTTTGCTTAAACATTAATGTTTTGAATTCAGAAAAAAAAGTTTCTCATTAGGGAAGTCATAAAATAAACATGACAAAGTTTCTACAAAAAAAATCAAGTACTTTGCACAATTCTGTAAGTTAGTCTGTATAAGTTGATGAAGTAGATGAAGTAGATGAACTCCGTTGTAATTGTCTCAAGAAAAGTAGACTGCACATCTTTAAATAAAAAGAATTTGAAACCTATAGATGAAATATGTTGAACCTAGAACCATTTGTTGTTTTAGATATAAATTGACTCCCTTCTACACTCCATTGAACATTATGTTTTTGGGGATCTAAATATTATTTAAGTGTTTTGTGCAAACAAATTCTTCTGTTAAAGAAATGTTTGTCTATAAGATTGAGTTCCATAGAGAATTTTTAATTACGTTATGAAAGAAAAATGCTAGAAGAACTTGCTTTGCGAACCTAAGAGAACATCTTTTACACCTCTTTAGAAAATCAGGATTACTCTAGGACTATTAAGCGTTAATGATTGACGTTTTTGTACACCTTTTTCTAAAAACATAGAATCTTAAAGCGTTTTATATACTGTATAATTTGACTTTTTGTACAGGTGTAGAATCCTTAAATTGTTCTAGATGTAGTATCTTCTAGACATGTTCTTTTATATACATTTAGAAAAACAAGCTCAATCTAGAACCCATATGTGTTAGAACCTAAGATGTTGTAGATACAACTTTGATGGAATGATTTTAAAAAGTTAAAATGTCAAAACTGCTGTTTGTTCTTTACTTTTACAAAGGCTGTTTAAATCTAGGTCTTTGTGCATTCTTCAGCTTTGCTTTCTCGGGGAGTGCAGGCTTCTCTGTCAGACAAGGTTCCATGCAGAACCGATGTGAAGGACGTGAAGATTGTGCGACTTTTTACGAATAACTCTCTATTGTGTAATTCATGTAATTTGTTTATTTTATAGAACAACTCTTATGTTATCTATGGGACAATTTCCTACAACACAAAGTACACGAAAGGTTCCGCACCCACACATTAGAACAGGTCCAAAGCATTCATTAGTAGGTTTTGCTGAACTTCAACACCAACAGGAAGTCATTGATTGACAAAACATGCAAAGTATGAAGCTATTATTGCAACGACAAGATAATTCAAAGTATTTGCATCTGACGACTGTCGATGAACGCGTGACGCACGGCTTTTGCGTTTTAAGGAGAGATATGCCGAGCAGCGAGTCGGGCGCTGTGTGAACCCGGGTTCTCTTAGGACATCAGGCTACAGTAGATCCCTGATAAACATGGAAAATCCATTCAAACAAAACAAGTTCACGAACAAACTGTGTTCAAGCAGAAACTGCGCACTGAATCAATATTCAAGTTTTTTTAATAACCTCACTTTGATCATGCGTCACCCATGGTATTTCAAGATATCACCCATGACGTTTATTGATATTTGATGCAAATGCATATTTGTGAGGATAAAAATAATAACAGGAAACACAAAGCGTTAGTCAGGAATTGGTAGAAGACAAACACTGCCCTGAGGAAGAGATATGAAAGGATAGAACTGGTTAATGACTAAAATAATAAAGGTTCTAAAGTCTGAACCATACTCCAGGGATCTACAACCTGGGATTGATACACATCTCGACACATGTGTATTTAATGCATGCTGCACGTGCTGCTCCGCTTCCCCTTCGAAATAAAATGTTCAAATCCAGTGGGTGTTTCTGTGACACAATCATACAATGATCTCTTTCTCCTAGACTAACTGTATATATATATACAGTGGTGTGAAAAAGTGTTTGCCCCCTTACTGATTTCTTATTTTTTACATGTTTGTCACACTTTAATCATCAAACAAATTTAAATATTAGTCAAAGATTACACACGTAAACACATCATGCAGTTTTTAAATGAAGATTTTTA
>JAOVVA010000044.1:2445495-2465795 GCA_028565275.1 Leiocassis micropogon
CTAGCGCTTTCCTCCGAGTGTGTTACTCCGCCCCTAACGGTGCGTGAGCAAGCAGTTCAAAAAGATGCGGTCGGCTGACGAGTGGTAGTAGTAACTTCAAGAAGGATGACCTACATGAGCAGAAGACCATACTGATTTACAGTTTAAAATGAATCTAAGATTTTTAGTCTAGTAAAGTCTAGTAAATACTGTAGAGATGCTGTCCTTGTCCATATAAACAAAAGATCAATAGAATTCATGAATTCATTATTTGTTAATTGCATTTCCATGAGATTTACTCGAAGCCTGAAAGAAAAGTACAAACACATCAATGCTCAAGATTGTTTATTCATGTCAAAGAGCCTGCATTGAGAATTTTACTTGAAGGCTTTTATGGCTTTCATGTAGAACCCAAAAACGGAGGAGTGTGCTGCCAAACAGTGTTCCCAGTGGAACCTCTACAAGAACTTGACTATCCCAAGGAACATTGGGGAGCATCTGACTCTGAAAAGACATTTAACCGGTGTTACACGTAAACAATTCTGACACAATAGTCTTATGGTTATATAGTATTATAGTTACATTATAGGATCTGTAAAAACTAATTCAGTTTATAGTTAATCATACAGTATTATATTCAAATTTGGTTGACATCCAACAAAAGACTTGATCGTCAAACTCTTACTAACTTTTTTTGTTGCTAAGTTGAAAAAAAATAAACATGAATTATGACACCAAACATTAAGCAATCGCTCAAAATCTGATTTGTTGCTGAACTGAAACTATTACAGACGGAGAAGGAGACGGCCTGACTGACATTTTATTCCTTTTCATTTTTTTTTCACGCCCTGTGTTTTGTCTGTTAATAGCGTCCATTGAGATTTTCGTAATATACACCAATTCACTCCTACTTCCTCGCGAAAATGAAAATAGTTACTTGTGACCAGCGAGGAAGAAGAGCCAAGTGTGAAATTCTTTAGTCTGGAATGTTAATATGAGATGCCGGTCCAGACTGAACAGAAATAATGACCTGCTTTTACAGGAGAAACAAATCAATTGTGTTGATTATATTTTGCAGATGTTTGTGATAATGATAAATTTTCTAGAATAGCACATCTGACAGCTTTGTAGTAAATCACAGGTTTATATTGCGGCTATTGTTTCTATAGTAACAGCTCATTTTGAAAATCTGAATTGCTGATTTATTATTATTATTATTATTATTATTAGAAGGAGTCCCCAGTCTCAGAGATGGGTAGGTCTGTTAGCATTATAAGCTAGTTTTCAAGATTGGCAGCTGATTGTTGCTTTGAAATTCTGAGCCAACAATTATTTTCCACACTTCTGATCTAAACAGCATTCATTTTAATTCTCAGCATTTGATTTCATTTTACTGAGACGTCTTGTCTTGGCCAGGAAAGCTGGTCACTGAGCACCATTTTTGTCTATGGGTCATTTCATACTGTTATATTTTACTGCTCGCACACACTTCAGACTTATATATCTCGTTCAAGTTCATGAGCTGTGCATCTGACGCTGGACTATAAAAAGAGTGCTGAGTTTCCCGTATTGAGAACAAACATGGGAAAGATCAGAGTGAGTCCAGCGCAGTTTCCAGTCAAGCGCAGCTTCCCGTGGAGCTCGGAGCGGCTTCAAAGGGCAACGCTGCGTTCGCGTTCGGGTTCAGACCCCATAATACATCGCTCCATCTCCTCGGTGCTCCTTGGGAGTTCGGCGGCGAGACTTCTCCATCCACAGCTTCTCAGATCGTACAGCCATTAATCACCACTTAACCGTGTGGGTGAGTGAGTGGGTGGGTGGGATTTTTTTCTCTTTAGCTTTAAAGGGTGACTACGATGCTATTTCTGTCCGCTGGGAAAAATGCTGGAGAAGGAGGATTTTTTTTTTTTTTTAATACATCGCCCCCTACGACACACTTTTATAAGCATGCCTAAAACGCAGCAGCACTTTCTGAGGACGTGGTGTAGAACATGGTGTTGACTTTGGAATCATTGCATGTTGCTTTTTGTCAAGACTGAAGGCCACGGCGCTCTTTATGGGGCATCCGGCGGACATTTGGAGTGCACAGGCCTGCTCAGGCTTTGATGTGGCCCCCCTACCATTTTCTTCTCCTCCACCAGCACCGTGTCGAGGGGTCAGGACGAGTCGTGTCGAGCTGGTTCACACTGCTGCTGCACTTTTTTCGCCACATAAACTCCTTCGCTTTTTACTCTTCTCACATCTGCTGCACACAAAACCCTGAAATCTAAACATCTTTTAAAAGAAAAAAAAAGCATGGAAATTGAAAGCTCTGATGACTGCATCGCTGTTAAACAGGAGTTTTATGCATGCATGTTGGAGTGGATTCTGTTCATTTTCTAACATTAATATTTCTATTATTCGACATCTATCATTATAATGTCATTCACTGTATAGGTCATTAATCTGGCTTGTTATGTTTTTCTTTTTCCTCATCACATGTAAATAAAGCTTACATGTCAAATATTTTTAGATATTTGTAGGTATTAATGTAAATATGAATGCATCATTTCGAATAGGTGGCCTGTAATTATTATTTTTCTTCTGGTGGTGTTTAAGATATATACGGTATAAGGTCCATCACCATACCATCGGGAACATCGGGTGACGATCCCCCACCATGGAAAGGAGAGAAACTGTCAGTAGTTTCTAACAGGGCTAAGTTGCCAGCTTAATGCCCGATTGTATTGGAGCAGTTAAGGGTGATGGACCTTGCTCAAAGGCCCCGCAGTGAGAGTTTGGTGGCACTGGGGCTTGAGGCATCAACCACTGAGCAACCCCTGTTGTATAAAAAAGCATAAAATTACATAAAATATCATACAAGGAAAGGGAAAAAAAGCTTTTACACAAAATGGAAATTTACAAACAAATTAACTTTTTTTGGAGTACAACCCATAAACAAGCAAACAAAGAAACAAACACATTTAATTATTTTGTTTATTCTTTTTAAATACAGGCAAAAATCTGTGAAATAAAAAACTGTTATTAAGGCATGTAGGCAAGTATTTTAGAGAAAACAAATAAACTAGTAAACCAAAGAAATCATCTTTTCTTGAAATATAAACAAAGAGGCAGATAGATAAACAAATAAACACATAATTTATTTAATAAACATGCTTTTTTACATACAGGCATAACAGAGCATAACAGAATATAAAGGTCTTATGGAGCAAACAACAAAAAAAATACCAACAACAAAAATATTTTAAAAAATGAACAAAGAAAGAAAGAAACAAGCAAACCAATGAATAAATACAAAGGAAAAAAAACTGTTATTTTCACACAACTTTACCGAATAACAATGAAACAATAAAAAACAAGAGATAAAAAAACAAACAAAAACAAACAAACATTTTTGAAAGCTACAGTATGAATAAACTTTTTTTAAATACAAACAAAAGATATCTTAAGCAAACAATGACAAACAAGCTAAAAAAATAAAAAATAAAATAGAAATAGGATTACTTGGTATATGGCCAGCACAACCAAATAATATAATTGAACAGCATCAAAACAAACAAACAAACTTTTTTTTTTTTTGGCTAAAAAAAAATCAAGTTTTTAAAAAAATCAAAAAGCATTTTCAACAATCAAACAATAACAAAAATGGAAGTAAAGGCAGTAACTCAGTTGTTTAATAAGTAAATACATTACTTTGTTTGTCCATCAAATTTCCCTCTACATGAGTAACAAATAAATGACATTAAATGCTGTCATTTGCTATAATTAAGAAATCTAACGGTTGTGTTTTTTTATGTATTCAGAAACGTTTCATCTATAGTTTAATCAATTAGCAAATACTGATGCAATACTGATGAATAACTGAAAAAGTGTGTTGCAACGATCATGATGATAAATTGTGTTTTTTTATAACAATAGATGAATCTTTTAAGGCATGGATCAGATGTTTAGACTGTGAGGCAGGAAAAAGAGTTCATATTAAAATGTCAGGTGTGTAACACTAGGCCATTTTCTCCGGTTTGCATTTGTGGCTTTTTTAGAGCCAGGGCTGAGAGGAGAGCCTATCAAAGCTACAAATTCCCAGAATGCACTAAAGAAAGAAAGAAAAAAAGCATTAATACTTCAGAATAGTTATAGATCACCCAAACAGGAAGTGCTCCAGTTTCAGGAACATGAATACTACAATTAAAATAAAAATGTTTGGAGGTTTCCAGCGTTATATGTGAATATGTGAATATTATTATTATTATTATTATTATTATTATTATTATTATTATTATTATATTTTATTTCTTTATTTATTTCATTTTGTGAATGCTATGAGAAATATCATGTTAGGGTGTTTGTCTCAGGAATGTGTGTGTGTGTGTGTTTTTCAATCGTGTGTGTCTCAGACGTATTTGTCAATTACGAGCCCTGAAAGCATTTGGAAGCAATTTGATGCCATTAATATGAGCATTATTTCAATTGTAATAATTATGGGTTAAATGGCGAGAGCATGTGTAAGGTATTCTTAGACTGAACTTACCGCTGAGACGGACTCTGCCAAGCTTTGGACACACATTTACACACACACACGCACACACACACTACACACTAAACACACACCATTTCATGCAATCTCACACAGGTGCCGTTGCGCTCGCCACATGTCACCACGTTAGTGACGTGACGCACCACGTCTTATCGTTGGCCATCACGTGTGCGCACAAGAGCTTTGGTAATCCGAACCACGTTTGGCTCGCACGCAGAGAATCAAATCACGCATGTCGAGATCGATAAGCTCTCGGACTGCGCTCGTTTCCTGCCTCCGCTCTCTGCGGTTTGACCCCTGCGTGACCTCCGTACAGCCGCAGCAAAGATTTCGGCTTCGTAAAGCTCTGTTTGCTGCAGCGCTTTGAAAATGGAATCAGTCAGAAACAACAAACTTCCTTATACTGTGTTGTGTTTGGTTGCAAGCGTGTGCATGTGTGTGTGTGTGTGTGTGTGTGTGTGTGTGTGTATAATTGAGTGTGTGTATGATTAGAGGTCATCGAGATCGTCGGGAAAGCCAACCAGCTTCTCTGACTCCCTCTTAAGGACGTCTGCTACCAGAACAACAGCAAGAACAAGACCACCGAAGCGAATTCCTCATCTCCAGCGGCCGACCCCGGAGGCCCATAAAAAGCCTTTTAAACAAAGAATTTAAAGAGCAGGGTTTGTGTAAACCGTGTTTCAGGGAGGAGGAGGGCGCTCGGTGAGAAAATGAAAGCCGTAATTGTTCGCATTCCAACAGTTTTCGATACATAAACGATGTGAAGATCAGCCGTGAAGGGGCCAGCTGTTAGTCATTTTGGAGTGCAGATAATAATCAGAGCTTCATGCAAAGCAGTGTTCCTCTGACAGGCCTTGAGGCTCGGGCCTGTGTTGGGAGGGAAGGGATCTGAGACAGTGAACCAACGGTTGGTTAAGTTTAAATAACCTTGGAATGGGTGTGGGTGTGTGTGTGGGGGGGGGGGGCAGTATATGATGGCATTTGTGAGGGAGACACACACACACACACACACATATTGTCAGATGACATCTTAAATATGTTTTTGTTCTCTCTTATCTTATGCACAAAAATTATTTTGATTAGTTATTTAATACTCTCCACATGTTTTATTTTATTTCATTTTATCATTAATATTTGTTAATATGAAACATACACTGTATCACTAATAGATACAACGAGCAATGGAATTCATTACATACACATTTATTTGTTTTCTGGGTTATGAATGAATATTTAAAATCTAACATTTCTATACAGTATAAGCCTTTTTTTTAAGTATTGTTGAGTTGTTGTTAAAATAGATGTTTATGTGTATGTTGAAAAACAAACAAACAAACAAACAAAAAAACATGTGGTTGCTCCTAAATCAGAAAATAAAGAACAAACCCTCGGCACATCTGTATCAAATATCCACACGTATGCTCCACGTGCGGGGCCTGATATTTATAAGGCCGTGAAATCAGCACTGACAAGCTCGATACACAAAACCCGCAAACAGTCACAACATGATGTCTATATCAGGTCTAGGAACGCCTCGGCTACGTGACCAGCATGTCAGCATGACTTAGCCTGCTGGCGCGTAAACCTAGCATGGCATCATCTTTAAAGATCACAGTGTTATGAGAAAAATCTGAAAGCCTCGCTGGACGTGAAGAGGAAGCAGCTGTGTCGTCCTTTTAGTCTGAAACTCTTCTCATCCTTGGCTTCAGGCCCACAGACCACGCTGTCATTCTGTGGGTCACGCCACAGGTTCTTTGAAGCTCGCTGCGGTTCTCTGAGTTAATCCGCTTTCACACCTCAGGCAGCCATGAAGCAGTTTGACTGAAAAAAAAAAAAAAAAAAAGCTGTAACAGTACACAGTGATATAGACAGAGCTGCAGAAACTGGGGATTTAATATTGCTGTGTATTTAAACATAAACAATATGACACATGCAAAGCAAGGATGAAAAAACAATGGGTCAAGAGCTTTAGTGAATGTTCACAAAAATGTGATCTCAGTGACTTTTTTTTTTTTTTTTTTTTCGTTTCTTGGGCTTTGTCCCTTTTATCCTGGGGGTCACCACATCAGATCATTTGATCCACAAGATCTGGGTTTTACACTGGACATCCTTCCTGTCTTAACCCTTCCATTTCTAACTGGGCTTGAGACCAGAACCGCATGCAATGACTGGGTTGTATGGAGTATAAAGTTAAGGGTTTTGCCCAAAGACCCAACAGTGACCACCATCAGGTGGTCGCTGTTGACCCTCCTATCAGCAACCCGAAGCCTCAACCACCTGACCCATCACATAATAGTTATTACTCAAACATGTCTCTCATATATAAAATATGTTATATATACAGATTTCTTGAGATTTTTGTACACTGGAAATAAATTGCTCACCTTTTTGATGAGTGGTCAGAAGTCAGAATGTGTAGCCCTTAAAGGAAAGCTATAGTAACTCAAATAGCTCAAATAACTACTCTTTACAACTATGGTGAGCAGAAATTCATCTCAGAATGTACACTATAGCAAAGCTTAATTGGAACCCTGTAGTTGGACCATCTACTTGCAGATAAGGTCGGTCAAGCTGTTCTTTGGTTTGTTCTTCATGTTCTTTTCCAGCATTCGATAGACACGCTTAACCAAAGTGACTCGCAGTAAAATATCTCATGGACTGCAAATGAAGTGATACAGTTCAAGGTTTGCTTTGTTTTTATTTGTTTTTTAAAACCCTTTAAACTTAAGTGACAAAGCTATGTGCCGACAACACTGAAAAGGACAATGATGATTAAAAATATAAGTATATATAGGGATGTCCTGCCAGTGTGTGTTAATGGAGAGGCTTCAAACATCAAACTGTGTGTTTGGGTTTTCGGAAATGCCAGGCAGAATGCAAGTTATTATCACTTTTATAATGTGTAAATTTTGCCACTAAAGGAATACGGGAATGGCGTTGCAAATGTATAAAAACTTAAAAGATTACCATAGTATTATTATTATTATTATTACTTTGGTCACCCATGCTGAAGTGTATCTGTGCTATTTGCCCAGATATAGATAAGATATATATTTGTCCATGTGACCCAATTTAACACTTTTTGTTCGATTATGTTTGTGTAGTTAGCTAAAATGAAACAAAATTGAGTTCATCATAATGCCTATTCTGTGCTGAAAAAAAAGAATATGTCACTCTGTACAACACAATCCTGAGCCCTCTTTATGTTTCTTAAAAAAAATGCTCTTTAAATGCTCTTTGCTTAAAGGGCTACATTAGTCATCCTTAAAGTGGGTGTTTAGTCTCCAGTGATTCAGCTGAGGTTCTAATGAAAGCATTTTCCAAGTAAATCTGGAAATGAGATAAGATGTTTTAAAAACAGATAGTTTAACAAATATGGTTGAACCAAGCAGCTCCCATAAGTCTTGAGAAAACTTCTTAATTCATATTTAAACTCACTCACTCACTCACTCACTCACTCACACATCATCTATACCACTTTATCCTGTACATGGGATCTTGGGGGGCCTGAAGCCTATTCCAGGAGACTTAGGGCATGAGGCGGGGTACACCCTGGACAGGGAGCCAATCCATCGCAGGGCACCCACACATACACACACTCACAATTTAGGTAAAGACAATTAGCCTAATCTGTATGTCTTTGGATGGTGGGAGGAAACCAGAGTAACTGGAGGGAAAACCACCAAACATGGGGAGAACATGCAAACTCCTTGCACACAGAGTTGAGAATTGAACCCAGACAGGAATCGACCCTGTACCGTGGAGGTGCAAGATGACGGTGCTTACCACTAAACCCATATTCGTATTGTAAACCCAAAGGTTTATGGATGGCTGACCTTTCCTGCCATATATGTATGAGATTTCCATAAAGTGTTATGGGGGGGGGGTCTTGGTATGTTTATGGGGGGTCTTGGTATGTTGTAGATTTATAATTTCCTTTCATTTAAACTAATAGGTACAAATCCCTTCAGCATGACAACGTCCCTGTGAACAAAGCCAGCTCCATAGAGACATTTTGTGTTAATATTGGAGTGGAAGAGCGTGTAAGGTTAAGTTTGTAATACCTTTGGGTTGAACTGAAATTCACCATCTCTTTACCATCAGTACCGGATCTCACTAATGCTCTGTAGTTGAACCAACACAAATTCCCAGGCCCAAATTCCAAAATCTAGTGGAATGCCTTCCCTGAAGAGTTATATAGCTATCATAACAGGAAAGTCAGAATAAATGTGGAATGAGAAGTTCACCAAGCATACATATCTTTTGGCCATCTATTGTATGAAATCAAAAGCTATCCCACAAGATATAAATATTTTATTAACAGTTTAATTTAATTTGATTTGTATTGTAGTGTGTCATCTACCTTGAGACAAACCAGACTAGTTTTATTCATTCCTTTCTAGGACCTCTTTCTTTAATTTGTATGTTTTTTGCTTCTCTCCATTCAAAATGAATCTTGACACATATATACATCCCCCAGAAAACCATTCTCCCCCAGGCCTTATGTTCTCCTGACAGGTGTGTCCCTGTTCCGCATTTAGAGGATTAGCGTGATCCTGTACCATCCCTCCCTCCTTCCTACTCAAATGGAATGTGTGCTGGCGTGAAGTGTGAGGTACTGAGCTGGTGCAAGGCGGGACACATGACCTGCAGTGAAGAAGAGAGGTTAAAGGCGTGGAGGAAGTGTCTTCCTGTCCCGGATACCGCACCCGTTTTCACATCATGCTGAAGGACTGGGGTCAGTGCAGAAGGCCAGGAAGAGGTGCATTACAAAGGAGGTTTAAGGAGGAAGACTTTTCAAGTCACACAAAGAGACGCACTTAATGGTGGCCAGCTAGAGCTAGAGTGTCCAGGATGGTGTTTATGGGTATTGCGTTACCACAGTTAACCCTTTTATTCTCAAATGTTCCTGGACAGAGTAAAAATTGTGTAGACATATGGCAACAAATCAAAGCAAGAGTTAAGTAAATAGCAGACATTATGCATTGTTACATCCTGAGAAGAACCCAACTGTACATAGTGTCCAGATCCAAAGGGTCGTTGCAAAGAATTACAGCTTACAAAAAGTTGACACTGGAGACTCCTTCCATAAATCTTATCACAGAAAATTACACTTTATTAATGATTACATACATTTGCATTCAACATACTGTTCAAAACTCTGCATACACTCTTACTAAAAAAAACAATCACTTACAGTATTGGAGTGTATTCAAAGATATCTATGTATAGGTATGCGTAAAGATTTAGCTAACAAAGAAGTTTCATGTGTCAAGATTCTATACATTGCTACACCACCTGTTGAGGTGACAATCCGTATTATTGTTAATCCTAAATGTCCACAAGTGGCCTGGAGGAATTATTAGAAACAATGAATGCAGCAGGAATGAAGAAGGCCATACCTAGCACATGAGCCTGATAAATCAGATATCGGAGATGATTCACCGTGACCCGGTTTGCCTTGATGGGAAAAAAAGGAAGGACCAAGGCGTCTGTGGAATGAGGACAAGAAGAGGAGGATGGGCTGCACGAAGGGCACAGAATCTCAGGCGCCATGAGGTAGAACTCGTGAAATGCTACGCCGTCCATCGGACTTAAAGGGTATAAGTAGGGGACAAGCAAAGGCCATGATGAACATTAATCACTCAGTGTGTGACCGTGTCCATGTCCATGTGTGTTAGTAGAGGCAAAACAGAGAAGCAGGCCAACAGCAAGAGCAAAGAGACAAAAAGAAGAAAATCCATGTGACACAGAATACATTCAGAGAGAAGTTCAAGGCTCTGAAATATGACCCCCAACTTTAACTGTGCAGGTTTTAAAACGTCAGAGTAATGTCTCATTGTCTTTACATGAGTCTCTTGCATTTTTAAGCAAACTTAAGTTAGAATAGAATGAGTGCACAGCTTTACCTCAAACTGTTCCAAAGTCCTGACAATGAAGACTCCTTACATAAAGGAACCATATTCCTTAATAAGTACTCCCAACAATGACCAGCCACACAATTATGATCACTGACCCTGATCACCAACTATACACCAGCAAACTGGTCACCCAAGGCTCATCCTTTGACAAAATCAATTCTGACCATGATAGAAAGTCAGCCAGAACATTCAAGGCACCACAGTTCACTTCGCGTGGGGCCCAGAAGGCAAAAAGTCCAAGGCCACTGACTCAGAAATTCCCAGAGATGATGATGGGATGCATCAGTTAAACAAATCATGATGGAAGTGCCACCCCACAACTCCACAAATCACCAAAAAAGTCAATGCTAACTATGATAGAAACACAACCAGGAACATTCAAGGCACTGCAGTGCACTCTTCCCTAAAGAGTTAATTAGCTATCATAACAGGAAAGTCAGGAAAATGTGAAATGAGAAGTTCATCAAGCATACATATCTTTTGGCCAAAATAAATCCCACCAAATATAAATATTTAATTAGCAGTTTAATTCAATTTGATTCGTATTGTAGTGTGTCATCTACCTTGAGGCAAATTAGACTAGTTTTATTCATACCTTGCATGGGTCCCAGAAGGCAAAAAGCAAAGGCCACTGACCCTACCTCCATATGATCGAGCCCCAATGGGATGCATCAGATAAGCAAATCTGATTCATGAAGGTGCCACCCCACTACTCACAGCACCCCAAGGATCCACTGCCATTGTCCCAGTGACAGCAAACCCCCAGAGGTCCTGCTGAGCTATGGCCCAAGAGGCCACAAGGGCAACTCAAAACCTAGGTGGTGTTAATAATAATGGCTTTAATGTTATGATTGATCAGTGTAAGTCCTGATAAAAACAAATGAGGTGTTTCTGTGGATGTGATAACAAATTCAAATGAGTGCATTTATGTAAACATGTGCTTTGAATTACGGCTGGAGCAACTGTCAGAGTTGCTGATGTTGATGATGTTCCACAATCAGGTTTGAGAACAGACTGATCTTTAAATATAAATAAGACAGAGGAAGAAATACTGAAGCTTTGAGCTGAATAATTATGGAGAGAACATGTAGTGTTTTAGAGCTGGAAAACTTCATTGCTCCTAATAGGGAATTCCAACTAGCCTTGTCTCCATTTTGGAAAAATCACAAATGGGGGAGGAAAGAGTAAGCAAGTACGTTGCAATACATGTTTGAGTCACCCTTAGCTTACTCATACTCGTTCTTTGCCACTTTTTAAGCAACAAATTCTGTACATGTTTAACCACCAGTGTGTTTCCATCCATGTTGTGGCCTACACTAAGTCTGTGGGTGGTATTTGGAGGACTTGGTGAGTGAGATTTTGGCAGACAACTGCCTAAAGTTATATTTAACATAGTAAAAAAAAATGAAGAATATTGCAAACTGCACCTAGAGATTTTCCATGATTTTACAAATTGGTTCCAAAGAGTGGTCAGGAACAAATTCAGGATGTCGCTAAGGTTTAATTCTTATGGACTGACATGGCAATCCACCCAGGCAGGCTGACTCATTACCCCACAGTGTAACACAGTCACTTACTAATTCACTCACTTCCTGCGTTTTGCATCTGTCAGAAAAATTGCTGGCTTGTTGTAGGTGTATAGATTTTTTTTTTAAGTATGTGAAATGTATGTATTTAGTTTTCTCTTCACCGTTCTAAAGAGTGACTTGAATAACTAAAGCTAGATTAACTAATAAATTAAATCATCAATATAAAGTTGCAGTTTTGGGAAGTGGACTTTTGGAATTCTTGTGGAATTGAGTATAATAGGGCCACACATCGAGTGAAGAAGCAAAAATCAAAAGATGAGGTTGATTTCTTCCTAGCCCAGACTGTACTCTGCTTCATAAACTGATTTTTACAATTTCTACAGGCCAAATATGGACAAACCTCCTATTGTCCTTTTACCTTCAAAATTAATTTGATTATGAGCTTAGTAAGCTCTACCTTCCTCTTGGCCTGGTAAAGCTGAAACATTGGCCACTGGGCTGCACAACTTCCATGTATTAAAACACATAATGTGTCTCAACTCACATTCACTCCTACCCCCCCAAGTCTTTTCTTTTAATACTTGACATGGCATGATTCAAGTATGCATCCTGTAAATTAAGATTTGGTTGCATGAAACCCTCAGCTGGACCATTTCTGGATCTGGTTTTTGGCAGCAGCTAACTGTATGAGGGCAGACATTCATTACAAGCTTGTAAATGAAGTTCTGGAGATGTCAACACTGACTTGTTCATTACTAATTGAGTGACCTAATGCACTCTGATATGCATACGGAGAAGACAGGGCCCGCTCTGTTATTCGCCGAGCGTGGCTGGGGCGCGTTTATAGCCCCACGGGCTACAGCTAGTCCATGCACACGTTTTTAAAAGGAGCACCTGTGCCACATAAATCAGTAACAAACTCCCTGACCAGTATGTTACATTTCTAATAAGCGTCACAGAGGACGGGGTGAAGAAGGGGAGGATGTGGGGAGCCCAGGGCTCTGGAAGGGGGTAAGTGAAAAAGAATGGCTACTGTATGGAGCTCCTAATGGGAGCCATCTGTGGATCGACCATGTTGAGGCCTTAGCCTGGGCGCATGTGTGTGTGTGTGGGAGAGAGAGAGCGAGAAAGGGAAAGAGATTTGCACCAGAATAGGAAAGCAAGAAGGCACATCGTAAATCCTGCTCGTTTTGGTTTTTCTCATGATGTTCGCTGCTGCGCTTTGGCCGCAGTAAGCAAATTGCATTTTGATTAGCGAACGTGCACTGGTCTGCTCCCAATCCACAGCACGCACTCGAGCACCCGGCTTGTTTCTGCACACTCAACCACAATCCCCGGCGTCTGGCTGAACGCAGGCCAAAACTATTGGGTTACCATGACTACAGTGCAGGAACCCAACTCCAGGTCTAAGTATGACCTGCACTACCTAAATCTCTTTGACAAGGACGATCTAAAGTTGCGTACACAGACTGATTCCAATTACTGAATCTTTCGGTGTTTCCATGCCACATTAAGAATGCGGTACATAATGCGGTGAAGCTCCACATGTGCTCCTAATAACTAACATAGCGAAGGTACAAAACAGACCGTTAACACTGCAAGGGATCATGTCATGCAGTATAACTAGCCATGATTCAGCAATAAGTCATATATTTATTGATATAATCATGTACTCTCTTGGAGAGGGTTCTTTAAATGTAAACAGGCTCCACTTGGCATAGATAGCCAGGATGAAAATGTAAAATTATATAAAGCAATTGACATGAGATTAGATTAACAATTCATCCCGCCTGACCTTATGAGAATCTGCTTGAATTTGATTCTAAAGTTCTTAAAACATGATAAACCCAACCCAAACCTTTGGATCTGTTAATAAAATGATTTAAGATTACATATGCCTTGAGTCAATCAAAATGTAAAAAAAAAAAAAAAAGAAATAATAAATAAGAAAAATCTGTTACTGTTGTTAATGTTAAGTATTTTGTTTGTCTTAATGTAACACCATCTTACGAGCACTGCTTAGCTCATGTTGGCATAACAAGAATTCCCACTCACTCATCATCATGTATACCACTTATACTGTGTACAGGTTCGCAGGGAGCCTGGAACTTATCCTATATACCCTTTAGAGCACGAGGCAGGGTACACCCAATCCCAAGGGTACACCCAATCCATTTTAGGGCACACATACTACAGGCAATTTGAGAATGCCAATTAGCCTAATTTACCTGCCTTTTGACTGTGTGAGGAAACCGGAATACACAGTATGAACCCACCAAGCACAAAAAGAACATGCAAAAACCACACACACAAACCTGAGGCAGGAATTAAACCCAGACCCTGGAGGTGCAAGGTGACCTAAGCCACCCTGATGGAAACAAGAATTCTTAATTGTGGAAATGGAGTTAACGCTGTCCATTTATAATCTAAAGTCTTATTAATGGCATGTTTAAAACTCCAGAATGTGACTTACACAGACTCAGAATTCCAGAATCTGGTCTCTTTAATCAGTCCCAGTAAATTGCTTAAGCTACATTAGCCAGCTTACCAGCTAGCTAGCATGTTTAATAAAATAAGAAAGTTAAAGAAATATATAAAAATATTTTTAGGTACTACAGGGAAAACTAAAGAAAATGAAAGCTGGAGTGAAAGTAAACCCTAACCTGGTGTCTTTTTTTTTTCCATCACTTCCATCACATTGCCACATCACTGAACATTCTATAGTGAACACACTCCTGAAAAATTGTGTGTGTGTGTGTGTGTGTGTGTGTGTGTCTCTTTAGGTAAGTGTGTTAGGGATTGAGGGGGTTACATTCCTGTCTGCGCAATCGCTGTGAGCACTATATCATGTTTATTAAGCCTCTTAAATCAGAAGCTCCAGGGAGGAGAAAGGTCTGAGCCCTGCTCCAAATGGCCCTACATGGGTGAAACTACCCCACAGTGCACACAAAACTCTCTCTCTCTCTCTCTCTCTCTCTCTCTCTCTTGATTTGATCTCTTAAACCTCTCGATTCACAATTTCCTCCTGAATCCATCTCACTTCTCTGGACATTAGGCACCCTCATCACCCAGGGCTTTAGTTCTGTTAGCTAAGTGCTATAAGAAAGGCATCGGTGTCCAACCGTACCTTTCAATTCTTCACTTTCTGCTTTCTGTTCATTAAAAACATAAAATCATGGTTTCTTTACACATACACATCCGAAGTGTCTTATTTCTCTTTTACCAACATTTAATGCTTTTTTTGTTTTGATGTTCAATAAATGTCACCTTTCTTCATTTATATTGAATCTGCTTATTTAATACTACTCATCATTGATGTGTTCCTATAGAAACTCAACTTGTGCATTAACACAAACCTGTGATTTGCAGCTGAACTACGTTTGAGAGCTCCCGGAATCGGAAACTAATCAACAGCTTTTGATCAATCAGAATCCAGAATCTTAAAAAAGGATGACGATCATGCATGACATTGACATGACAGTGTTTACAGTTTATTTACGACTTTTAGCACGCAACCTTGCTAAAGCTTAATTTTCACAACAAACCGTCTGTCAAGGGTTTTAGCTTTAACGTCACGGTCGTCTTTGATAGAAAACATTTGCTGAAAGGTTTCTGGAGGAAATGAGGACTGACATGGCTCGTAATATCAAATAGCTCCTAAATTCAGAATGGCTGTGTACTGTACGTACGTGAAGTAAGTTATCAGGGAAAACACGTTTTTTTATAGAGCTCGTAATTAACCTGCGGTAAAACATGACCTGAGGACATATATGTGTGTGTGTGTGTATATGTGTGTGTGTGAGAGAAAGAGAGAGAGAGAGAGAGAGAGAGAGAGAGAGAGAGGTAAGGGGAATCTAAAACATCTTTTCTGGAGAAAATCCCTTTCTGCCACCAGGCTGTCAGAGGAACGTTTATTATTCCTGATAGGTAACAGGTCCGCTTCTGTAACAAACAGCACAGTGCACCTGTTGATAGCGGGTGTCTTTTGAAGGCTCTGATCTGATAGAAGATGGCTCAACCAGTCAGACCCAGCTATAGTGGTTTAATCACCAGCGCTGACCTCTGAAAAGTTGGAAAGAGGTCAGGGTCATGGGCCAAGGGGTCAGGGCCTCGTGTGGAGGTAAATGGGGATAAAGGGATTGTAGAGAAAGGAGTTAGGAGTAAGAGAGGAGGGAGGGGTTTTTAGGGTGCCGAGAGCTTCTCACCCGGGCAAGAGTTCAGTCCTATCACGGTGGGCCAATCTGTTCCAGACGCACCAAATGACACATTATTGGATCCAGACCTGACACGGGCGCTGTGTATATTACATTACCAGACACCGGCCTCACTTAAGGTTCATTACCTCTCCCCACAGAGAGAGAGAGAGAGAGAGAGAGAGAGAGAGAGAGAGAGAAAGAGCGCAAGAGAGAGAGAGAGAGAGAGAGAGAGAGGTGGAAGGAGGGGTGGTGGTTAGGGCTATTATACCGAGCCATGCACAGAGGGTGCTTTTCCCTACACAGTGCATCTGTGCTTTCTTGGTTGAAGTCCAAATTCACCAAACTGTCTTTTATTAGCTTATTTCCTTAGTAGGAGAAATAAAAACCATACAGAACATACTCCATCACAAATAATATTCACTCTGAAATATGATTGACATGAAGCACAACACCCAATCGTATGTATAAAAAGTGACGAAAATTTTTATTCTTAACTTGTAAGAACACTTACACATGTAAGCTCCACCCATAAACCTTCACGTTCTTGCTTTTCTCCCCATATTGTCCTTGTTTTTTCCTTTAGTGTGGCCAAACCCAAAGACACACTTTCTCACTGGGAAACTGTCAAATATTCCCCGGACCCGTGCACCGTGGAAGCTTTTCCGCAGAACACCCAAGACGTTCCTGGCCTGGAGGGATTTTTTTTTTCTCGGGAAGATATTAGAAACACACGGTACACCGCGGACTGCCTCCTCCTCTTCCCCGGGCACAGCAAGAGGATGGGGCTTGACCAGGGCAGGGCACAGGGGTTAACTCTTTCATTCTGAGTCCGATTAGGCCCATCCATTCCCCAGGGAAGCCCCCGAACACAAGAAGCACTAAGGAAAATGCCTGCGAGCGTGTTAGCATAGTTGGCATTTTTTTCACTTTGTTCATTAAATTTGAATTGACCCGAGCGAAACCAAACAAAGATCTTAATTTGTTGATGAAATGGATAGCTATCTCTTGCAATGTCTATCGGTTTTGGCGTGCTCTTTGGATAACGGCTGTATGGTTCCCACGCCTCAGAAAATGATGAAGGATTAGCTGTAGCAATATGATGATGCAAAGACAAAGAGTCTGTTTATTTTGAGCAAATTAAAGGGATAAATTAATACTGTAGTTAAGGCATATTAAGCCTACAATATGCAAAAAAATGTGTTACAACTAGTATATTAATATAAACAATACAATAAACCATAAGAAGAAATTAATTATCTGAATGCTGTATGTACACTGTATGTAATGTATGTCTATATTTATTTATTCAAATTTGCTAAGTAAGTGAATAAAGTTACCTTAGGTACACACACACGCACACACACACACACACACACACTTGTTTCTGTGTGAAATCTGACTATACCATCCATCGCTGGGATGAGAGTGATGTGTGTGTGTAAGATGTAACTAAAGTAGCTGTGTGTGTGTGTGTGTGTGTGTGTGTGTGTGTGTGTGTGTGTGTGTGAAGGTCCTCATACAATGGAAAACTCACATTCTTATCCTCCTTTCACAACCGGCTTCAAGCTACAATCCAAACATGACATCCCGCCTGGCAGAACGCATGGCAGAAAAATACTTTCTGTGGAATGACGCTGCTCCCGAAAAAGAGATTAGGCCCTATGATTTACCGTCCCATAATTCCTGGACACGAGCCGCACCCAGGCCTCATTACATCTCACATGTCTTCCACACTCTGACCTGCGTGTCCTTTCTGCGGGACATCGAACATGTGCCTCTTCTTGCTCACCTGCCAGGGTCGGATGTGAAGCACACTGAGGTCAGCAGGCACTGAACAAATAATGTTACAAATGCCAAAGGGCCAGAAGAACGGGGTGATATGGAAGGCATGGAGGACATCTTCAGATTAAAGTTGAGTCAGAGCGAAAACTTGAGGCACACAAAAAGTTAGGTAACAGAGAAAGACAGTATGCGTGTATAAACATTGCTGGGATTGGAAAAATACAGGAATACCCCAGAATATTAAAACAATATGGACCAACACCTACAGGTGACAGGACACACCTAAGACCAAGGAAGTGATTAAGATCTAATGACAGACAGACGTCCACTGTGTGAGAAAATCACCCTTTGCTAGTGAGACATCTTTCACAACATCATCTTGGCAGGAAGTCAGCCTAGGCAAGATTAGAAAGCAGTCTAAATAAAAACATTTGCACATAATTGTGGCACCCTTTTTTTTTAAATAAATAAAAGTCCCCCTAAAGCACATGGTGGGAAATTATTTTTAAAGTTCTGTGTTCATATTTTGACTTGATCTGTTATTACTTTGATATATCTCGTTACATCAAGATATCATCTTATTTTGACGTAGTAATTAATTATCTTGACTCATTATCTCATTATTGATATACTTACTCATTATGCCAACTTACCTACTGTATATTGATTAACTCATTCACCATTACCTACTTATTACATACTTACTAACTTGATATTTAAACAATACGTCATAACATATCAATATATTGACATTATTCAACCTTGTTGTGATAACTTAGTCCACATTTCGAGTTGATATCTCATTATTTTTTCATCCTGATTGTTATTGCAACCTACTAAACTGCTTTGACTTAATAATCAGTATTTCAACCTACTAGCTTGTTTTAACATAGTATTCCATTATTTAACCAAGTTTTGACTTTCTTTTTGTCATTTCACCCTTATTACACAATATTTTGACTTAATATATATTGCTATTTTGACTTACTCATCCATAGTTCAAACTACTACTTTTGACTTTTTGAGTTAGTACCTTGTTATTTTTACATAGTATCTCATGAATTTTACATGCTAATCATTGTCAACCTACTAGATAGTTATTTTGACTTAGCATTTCATTTAATTTTGACTCATTAATAGGTATTTTAAGCTATAAAATTACTTTTACTTTATTATTTTAACTTAGCAACTTTAATTGTAACATTACATTGACATCTTTATTTTGACTTATTATGATTTCAAACCACTAACCTGGTATTTTAACTAAGTATGTCATTATGTTAACTTAGTATTTGGTTATTTTACTACTAAATTACTATCAACCTATTAAATTATTAACCTACTAAATTATTTAAATGTGGTATGTCTTTCATCAATTCAGCCTTCTAACGTATTATTTTGATTATATTCTTCTTTATTTTAATTGAGTGTTTTATAATTTTACTTTACCCTACTAGCTATGACTTCTTAATGACTTCTTATTTTGACATAGTATCTTATTACGTTTAACTATTTATTATTGCAAATGACTGTGTTATCTTGACTATCTATTAAATATTTAAATGATCATTTTGACATGCTGTCTCATTATTTTGGCTTCTATTAGCTTGATATTTTTACGTAGTATCTTGTTATGAGATATTAAGTAAAAGAAAATAAGTATGAGTTAGCATGTCATTTACTTTCAAAGTATTTTACCCTAGTGAATTCTTTTTGATGTACTCATTATTCTTAGTAACTATTTTGACATTGTGTCATTATTTCGACGAACTAACCTTAGTACATTTTTATTTGAACTTAGTATTTTAGTATGACTTAGTATTTCATTATTCCATCTGAGTAATAATTATTTTAAACTTCCAGATTATTATGATGTTGTACCTTGTTATTGTAACTTAGTTAAATATATATTTATTTCTTATTCTTATTTTGACCTAGTATCTTATTATACTACATAGAATCATTATTTCAACAGACACATTTTGAACTAACGTGATGATTTTGAACTAACGTTCATGATTTTGATTCAGTAGCAGTTATTGTTATGTATCACATTGATCTGTATAAATCAAAATAAAAACTTATCACTTTAACAAAATGGACATTTCTGTTATCTGATGCAATCATGTTGATAAAAGATGCTCCTTCAAAGTACATAACTGGCAAAAAGCCTAATCAAAACTCAATTTTCTACCATGACAATGGAGAGATTTTTTCTAAAATAACTGTTATTGATAGGACACATAAATCTACAGCCTGGGCTAGAAATAATTCAGCATCAGCTTCAGTTCTTCATACTAATTTTTAAACAACCACTGGTGGTGCTATTAACAGTTGAAAATGCCCAACATAATTTATA
>JAOVVA010000044.1:2545139-2555621 GCA_028565275.1 Leiocassis micropogon
AATATATATTTTTATACTTAAACAAAAAACATTAATAGAGTAATATAATAATAATAATAATAATAATAATAATAATAGTAGTAGAAAGACCAAAGAAGGAAACTTTTGGACATTATTGTTAAAATATGCATCACCATAAAACATGCCTGGCCCTGGGAAAGTTCATTTGCACATGTGAGGGTTAATATTTGAATAAAGCTTAACGGAGACATACATCAGCGCCAGTTTTTAAATCTGAGCTTAGCAACATTTTCTAAAGCCCGGCCATGACCCGGAAAATGCCTTCTGATGTCTATCAGCTAAAGGGATGCTATTGCAAGGCAGGCAGAACATGAAAGAAAGTCTGGTATGAAACATTCTGGTGAAGAAAGATGCTTTGATTTAGCGTAGCAATGTAGACTGTACAAAATGCAAGGATTCGCCAGGCCAAAAGAATAACTATGAGGAAAGTCATTATGCCCATGCAGCCAGACTCTGGCCTCCTACTTGGATCTGAAACGCACACTTATGTAAACCTACACCCGACAGACACACCGCTCCTTCCTCGTGCACCACTTCTCCGAGTCACAGGTTACAAAGCGGCTGTTTGCTGACAGCTCAGAGGATTGGTGTAGCCCACATCCCCTTCCCTTCTGCTGATAAAGTGCTGTGATAAGCATGCCGGCCCCCAGCCCCCAGGGCCCGAGTAAAAGAACTGCCTGTCTGAAACAGGAGCGGAGAACGAGTAGGGGAAAGAGGAATGGAGAAAGGAGGAAAGGGAGGACTCGGGCAAAGAGTGGATACACCCTTACATTTGCATTCTACAAGAACGCTTTTCTTAACAAAGTTGATCGCCTGCATTTCATCGCATACTTTCGGAAGGAACTTGAGAATTTGAATAGTTATGCAGGCTAGGGTGAAGAACGACAACAACAAAAAAAATAAAACAACACTTCCTTCCTTCAGTGATCTATTGAATGGAGGAAATGCATGCAAATAAATGCATGGGCTGGATTTTTTTTCCAACTTTATTACAGTTCTGGAGCACTTACTGAGGACACTGCATTGCCTGATGGAGAATTGACAGATCCTATTTTAGAAAAAGAATTGCATGTTAAACAAAAATTCAACAATACAAACATTTAAAATAAAGGAAAAAAAAAAAGATAACCCAAACATTCATACACAATGAAGTTATTTCACATGGATCCTAATCCTATATTCCAATCAACACAGCATCACTTCAGTTCAAATGTATTTCTGGTCCTCCTAACAATAGACAGACTGATTTACAGAAACCCAGATGTACATTTAGATCCCAAAGGCAAATGTGGTGAGGAAAAAACTCCAAAAGATGACATGAGGAAGAAACCTCGACAGGAACCAGACTATTCTGTGTGACGCCGGGTAGCGAGATTATAAATCATAAGTCTTCAAAGTTTGTATACTTTAAAGTCAGAGCTAAGTGTGTTGAAATTGTGAATAAGAGTCTTGGGATGAAAACAGGACAGTCAGTATGATCACAGCAGCAGTCCTTAGGTACAAATCTACAGCATCCAGGTACAGAAAAATGATATAAATTAAGACTAACATGTTGACGTAAACTCTTATGAAGGTCATATGAGATCTTTCATAGCAGGAAGAGAGCTGTGTGTGCACAAATTTATCTAGTATTCCATACTGTACATCAAGACAGCATGTAAAACAACTTGTAATTTTAAATCCTTCGACTGCCAGAGAGCCACTTTTGGTCCTTGAGTGTGGTTTCCAGCCATGCAATTCATGAATTGCATCCTAGCTGTTAAAAAGCATTAGCCAAATGAATGAATATGAAAAACTTTCAGCATATTCTTCTAGGTGGCCTATTTTTTTGGTTTCATTTATTACTAGATGTGCCCATGATTTCATTCATGTGGAATTTAATTGCACACTCTTAAGTGTTTTTCCTTAATGTACAATGCCAACTGTTGAATTTTGGAATTAATTAAAATTTTTGTGTTACTGTGAAGTTCGGAGAATGAAGGTGTGAGATCATGTTTATTAAAAAGATTTCAATTGCACACTCTGCACCATCTGTTGAATTTCGAGATAAACTAATGATTTTTCTTCAAGGTTGATTTTTTTCATGATATAAGGGCGTTTTCCATTTAAAATTCAAAGTAGCATACAGTATCTTCTCTTCCTGTGGGCTGATGAAACATGGCCTATATGTTACCTCAAGCTCGGCCAAATACACCTGTGAAAACCACATTAAAATTGCTTTTAGTAGTTGTTACATAATGCATGCACAAACAAACAGACAAAAATTCCAAAAACCATCTTGATGTGTTCTATTACTCATCTTATGTCTCTTACAGGCATGAGGCAGGGTACACAGGGTGCCATTCCATCTCAGTGCACAATACAGGCCAATTTTTGCCAATGCCAATTAGCCTAATCTGCATGTCTTTGGACCTCAGAAAGAAACTAGAGTACCCAGAGGAAACCCACCAAGCACAAGGAGAACATATAAACTTCATGCACTCAGAGGGGGGAATCGAACCTGGTTGGGAATCGAACCCAGATCGTGGAGATGGAAGGTAACAACACTAACCACTAAACCACCGGGCTGCCTCACTTTATATCATTGGACAATTGATTAGTCTGAATAAAGTTATAAGAAAAAAGAGCTCTTAAGATTATTCAAAGATGTAATTTAGGTACATACCAGAATTAATATCCATTGTGCATGTACAGTATAACTCTCTCATCACCAGATGGGGAGAGCCTGGGTGTGTTTCCATGTTAGTGAGCTAATTACCCTAATCAGCTTCACTTGTGTCATTTCATAAGAATTCCTCCATGTGCAGATTAAAAACTGTCTTTCAGAGAGTGGCTGTCTCCTTTTTTTTTTTCCTTAACTCCTTGCGTGAACTCTTTTTAAACGGTGAGCTACAGCATTACAGTGAGCTTTCTGTAGAACAGGGTTTTTCAGTCCTGTTTCTGAAAAGATGTCCTACCCTACCTAACACACCTGATCCAGCTATGTATGCCTTTGGGAGTGGCTGACTACCAAGCCAGGTGTGTGTGAGTAGAGTTAAAACCGAGACATGCAAAGAACCTCGAGATGAAACAATGGAAACTTAAATTTTTGAATTTGTGTACTAAGGGTATTATCTGTATATATTTAATGCCCCAAGCATCTGTATATATATATCCGGCTTATACAGTATGCAAACATTGGCGTGTGTGTGTGTGTGTGTGTGTGTTACATTTACATTTTGTCATTTGGCAGATGCTCTTATCCAGAGCGACTTACAAAAGTGCTTTAAGGTTTCTGTTATTAGATAGATCCTTACACTGGTTCCTAGGTTATTAAATTACAATTTAGGATTAGTGTTAAGCAATTATAGCATCATGCCCCACAAGCAAGACCTATTATAATTTTTTTAAAACCTTGATGTTCCATGGAAAAGTGAAACTCATACATCAAGTAAAATATTTACCCTAATATACATAGCTGGATCCTACCCTACCTAACACACCTGATCCAGCTATTTATGCCTTTGGGAGTGGCCTAATATTATAAATATTAATATTAAATATTAATATTTAAGGATTTTTTTTTGTTTGTTTAAACAATTACAGCCTATAATAAATAAAAAATAAATAAATAAAAAAATAAATAAATGAAATCCAACTACCGAAAATATTAGAATACTTCATATTAATCAAGACTAATCAACAGAAATGTTCAACTTTTGAAAAATATGTTCATTTATGCACTATTTCTTTGTCAGGTCTCCTTTAGTACAAATTACTGCATCAGTGTATGATGGCATGGAGACGATCAGCCTGTGGCATTGCTGAGGTGTTACTGAAGACCTTTCGTTGTTTAAATAGCAGGCTTCAGAACATTGGGTCAGACGTTTCTCATCCTCTTTTTGACAATAGTCCATAGGCGAGTTGGCTTGCCGATCAAGCACAGTAACTGTGGGGTGGTGCTAAGCCCTGCTAGAAAATAAAATGGGCATCCCCATAAAGCTTTTCAGCACGTGGAAGCACTATGTATTATTATTTAAATTACCTGGTAGATAGCCGTGTTGACTTTGGACTTGATAAAACACAGTGGACCAACAGCAGCAGGTGACATGGCACCCAAATCATCACTGACTGTGGAAACTTCACCCTGGACTTTTAAACAATTTGGATTCTCTGCTTCTCCGCTGTTCAAGACTCTGGGATGATGATTTCCAAATAAAATGCAAAAAAAAAAATATATTTCTTCTAAAGGATCTAAAAAGAGGAATATTTGTGCAATGTTTATTTTTATTTTTTTATGCACTGTAGTTTAAATATTATGCTGTAAGAAGACAGACACATTTATGTGTTTTGACATGAATTAAATGGGTAAAATAAACTGTTGGCATTGTCAAGACACAACACAATACATGATGATAAAATAATGGTCACCACCTGGTCTTTATGTAAGTCTCTACCAGTAACACACCTCCCTGAGCTCATAAAAGACACGATGACTAGCTGATGAGTTTAATCAGGTGTGCTGGATCATTGTGTATGTTAATACAGGTTGGAGTAAGATGCCTCTGGCAGCACAGGCATGTGCAGTATTAGAGCAATCAGTTCATTTCACCACACCTTAAAACCGTGTTTGTTCCCTGCAGAGTGGGTTTTTTCGTCAAAATGCTGTGGGCATTTTCCATCAACTCAATCATGCCCCTGTTTTCTCCTCGCTGCTGTAGCTGAGTAAATCAGGGCTCGAAGAAAAGAGGAGGATGATAGGTGAGATACAAAACGTCAAACTACCGCCATACTCAGGTGTGTGTAGCTCAAATATCCTATAATCCCCCTCAACCAAAGATAAGGTGCTAAGGATTTACAAGTTCAACGCTCAACAACAATAGCTCAAAGAGAGACAGTTGAAAGGCTGAAATTTTTTAACTACTTTTAAAGAAAAGTCACAGAAATTTCACATTAACGGCATTTTTTAAGGCTAGTTTTCCAAAAGTCACGGTTTTTACAGTATTTCCTTCCTAATAAATACATTTTATTGTATTTCAGTAAATTAATATCAGATCTTTGTGATTACTAACAAAATTAATGCCTTACGTTATTTCTCACATTAATATTTTTCATATATGCTTTTAATATGTGCTTTATCACACAATTGTTTTCTATTTATTTTCATTAGTTATCACAAAATGGATTGCCATTTTTCCATTATTTTATTTTTGCAAAATCAAAGCAAAAATCCTTAAACAGTGTTGTTTTTCAAAAGTGACATACCATAAGGTAGATTTTAATTTCACCATATGATTTTTCTATAATAATAATAATAATAATAAATCACATTAATCATAACACATTGTTTTTATTTTCACCTGAAAATTGGAATTTTTTCAAAACCTTTCAAACCTGTTTTGTCGCCTTTTCCTGGCATTTTATCACAAATATATATTTTTTTCTTTTTTGAATAAAATATATGGTTTTCATAGGTGATTTCTTATATGAGTGATTTTTATGATGTTTTTATGATTTGTTTATTTTTATTATTATAGTAATTTTCACAAGTGAATACGTAACATGATTTTTTTGTTTGTTTGCACTTTATCACACAAGTAAGTTTTTACAAATAACATCTCACCCAATTACTTAAAAAAATCACAAAATTTTTAGGAACTATTTTCTAACAAATCTTTTTTTGTTTTCTCGGAATTTGTTTTTATTATAAAGTAATTGGGTCGATCAAATCTGATTTATTACCAATTATTTATAAAAAAATGTTTTTTAAATATTTATTGAAATTTGCATATAAAATACCATTTACTTTCCCCTGGGTGATTCACTTTCTCTTGGATGATTTGTCACATTAATCATTTAATTTCCATGTGCATTTTCTCACACAATTTTAACACATTATTTCTCACATGATTGCAAACTATGCACATATTGTCATGTGTTAAATTGTGTCCAGTGTATAGTGTGGACATGCAACTCTGTTTATTTATAATTATTATTTTTTGTTGCTTTTGTTTTCAATTGATCTCACATTCTACCTGGATTCTCTGGGTAATTTATTTCAGGGCATAACTGAATATTTAAATAACATGTCACTTCATGTCACTTAAATAATCATCAGTCCTTTCTTTCATAATCATGCGAGTGACTCAAACCATAAAGTGTATACAAATTACAGTTCAATAACAATACATCAAAGAATACCTCAGTGGTATTTATTGAGGTATACACGATGAATAAGTGAGGTGGGAAGAAAATGTTAAGGTTTAAAGAATGGAAGGAAGAATCTAGAAGCTTTCAGGTTTAGTCACGACTCAGTGCAAAGCTCGAAACACAGGCTTTCCAAGACGGAGGCGTTCAAACAAGAAATTTCCTCAAACGTTCAGACAGAAGGCACGTCGCTGGAGGGTTAAGCTGCTCTGTGTTTGTTTTCTCTTCTGACCTCAGCGTGTTCATGCAGCTCCAGAAGAAAGAAGTGTGTCTTTTTGAAGCGGATCAGGTCGGGAAACAGGAAGGAAATCTTTCTTTGGTTGATTTTTTTTTTTTTTTTTGTATTGATGGAATGACTTCCTTCTTAAATAAAAAGGAACAGTTTAGTCTGGTCTGGATCTGTGTGTGGAACAAGCTGCGTGTTTCCGCACATGAGAAACCTCCCCTCTGAACAATGAACATGACGCTAGTTAAATAATTCTGACTTTCAGTTCTACTTCACACTTCTGGCTGTTATAGGGATAAATCCCACATGACATTTTAGTAAAATGTTTATTAAAGTAAGATAACAGTGCTGTTCAAATTCTCACTTCTGATTGGTCAGAAGGGGTGATTCTTTTTTTTTACCAGCTATTGTGTAATTTTTTTGGTACCAATTCTACAGTAATGCTACTGTATGTTCAACTAAAGCTTACAACTGGGAGTTTTGAACCATCAACTATAAGCTTGAAATTCCTACTTTGAAAGTAGGAAGATGGAAACCCTGAGTTCAGAATATAAGATGAAGTCAAAATGGTTGCTCATTTGGGCAAAACCATAACGCCAATATTAAGTGGATTTATTTGGGTGTTTAAATTTACATTTAGGCATTTGGTAGATTCTCCTATCCAGAACAATTCATAAAAGTGCCTTGAAATTTCCATCATTGGATAGGTCCTTATACTATACTAGGTTACTAAGTATCATCTGACAAACACTGTTGGGAAGTTTTTGTTAGTTTGTTTGTTTGTTTGTTTGTTTTTGTATCTACAAAACATTTTTTTTTGCTAAAGACTCAGCTGTATGGACATCTAAAGGAAGTTCATTCCACCAGCTAGTTGCCAAAACAGAAAACAGTCTAGATGCATGTCTTCCTCTATAGCTGAGAGATAATGGGACCAGCTCAGCAGTTGTTTATCTTTTTGTGAAGAAATATTTATTGAACATTTAAGAAATATAACTTCACAAGAGAGGAAAAATTCACAAGAGAGAAAAATAAGCCTGATAAATGGAGAAACAATTGGGCAGAACTGTCTTCATGGATGTGATTTAATACATTAAACATAACTGTAAATGGATGTAATTAACAATTATAATCACTGGCAAGTCGCAGTAATAGAAATGAAATAAAACACTTATCCTGTCATGAAAAAAATAACCAACTTTAGAGTGACAAAAATAACATCCCACCACTGTTGTTGCTGATTTTCCTATAACGGCACGCCCCAAAGTGTTTCATTCCCTCCACAGCTGATTGTTTTCAACTGAATAAGGTATGAATCACTTAAATGGGCTGTACGTTTTTGGCTTCTTCATAACAAAACTAAGCACATGATAATGAAGCCAATGGCTATTATTTAACTGTGAGAACAATGCAGTTTCATGGCATTAATGTCAGAAAACAGGAACCACACCGTTTATATTACACCCTTGTGGACACAGGATAGGATTATAAAAAAACAAAAGAAGAAGAAGAAACAAAAAGAAAAACTCTACATTCATAGACCTCATATGTCATATTAAATCATTAGAAACCACTACATGAAAAGCATGGATCTCTCATAAGACAAGTGTAAACCCCAACCCTACTCAGAGGAAAAACACACAAAAAAGCCCTTCTGTTACTGCCTGAACCTTAATTTAACACTTGCTCCACTCACACACACTCACAAATTTGTTCCTATTCAGTGCCTTCAGGGGGATCTTACACTTGGCCGCTCAACATCGGGTTACACTCTGGCTCTGTTCTGTCATGTTAGCAAACAAAGCCCTCGCTGCGCAATCACGGCTAAATAGCCTCTAATCTTACACACAATGATGCCTTTCACATGTACAGCCACAGTCTGTGTGTGTGTGTGCGCGTGAGTGTGTATGTGTGCATGTGACCAAGATTTTATGCACACACACATATATACACAAATTACAGATTTTGCCTTTATAACATTTTATATTATATATTATGTTATATTTATATTATAACTTATTATATACCTGAGCAGTTGAGGGTTATGGGCGTTGCCCAAGGGCCCAACAGTGCCAACTTAGCGATCATGTGATCAGTTTGAAGTTTGAAACTAGGACCTTCTAAATCATAGTACAATTTATTTTTAATTATTATACGGATGGTAGTGATGATGTACACTTCACACTGCACTGTTGTTTTTCAACATATTTTAAATATACTGCACCTATTATTATTATTATTATTATTATTAATAAACAATTATATTATATTATATTATATTATATTATATTATATTATATTATATTATATTATTACCATTATTGAATTGAATCAGTATGAATTATAGAATGATATAGAATTATATCAATATATTAAAAATTATATTAACAAACTAGCCTGAATAACCCACTAACTTACTGAGGATTTTGTAAAGACAGCTGTAATGGGGGCACACACACACACACACACAAACACACACACACACACACACACACACACACACACACAATTAGAGTGTAGTAATAGTGTCTGTCTATGAGTGCAATATTTTTATTTTTTGTAAGTGTGTACGTGTATAAAAACAGAACAGCCGTATTGTCGTATTGTTATTGAGTGGGACGGATTTTACAGATGCATGTCACAAGCCTCGTGATTGCTGACTGACTCCATAGATGTAGCCCACATTTGTCGGCATGTATTTTTGGTCTTCATGGTCTGGCTGTTGGCAGTCGAGCGTGACTGTGTCTCACATCCAGACACACACTCACACACACACACACACACACACACGACTATACACACATACACAGATGCTGTGTGCACATGTGGGGCTGGTTAAGTGATTCAGTACTCGGTTATGTAAGAGCAGACTGTGTAGAGTTGGCAGTCAGAGGTCAGTGTGCTTGTGTGTGACTGTGTGTGAATGTTTGTGTCTTGAATTTAAACTTTAAAAAAAAAATTTTATTATTATCTGTCAATGTGTGAGTTACATTACTGATCCTTTCCCTGACTGATCTGATATTTGAAGACTCGTTTCTTCAGAACACTGTTTACATTTTCTGGAGGAGGACAGCAAGGAGATAGGAGTCAGGGTCTCGGATTTCAGGAACCTTGCGATGATGAAGAATACAGAAGGCTTTTCCCACACACACAAAAAGCATGCCCGTGACTCAGACGTTGAGCGCCATCAAACTGAAGTCTCCAAGGTCATTCCTTGTCTTTTTCCTGAGATTTGTTTGCTTTTATTATTAATTCCTGCAGATGCTCGATTAAAGGACATGGAGTGTATAAAGAGGAGGAGTATGAGGAGAAGGCGGAGAAATCGGTCATGGAGCCTCAAATCGGTCAATGGTTCATGAAGCCTACAAGCCAATGAGGTTATTAATAGAAAAAGAAGAAAAAGAAATACGCATGAGAAAAAGCGAGGCGGGTTAGTGGTGAAGGAAGAGAAAAAAAAGGAGGAGGAAGGAGAAAGCAGACTGATGAATCATCTGTCCATTTCAGGGCATCTTAGACGTATGGTATGTTCAGAATGACTGAAGGATTTTGGAGCTTCAGAGCTGAAGGGCAAACAGGGATAATCGATCCCTGAAGGGAAGCAGAGAGAGAGAGGAGAAAAAAAAAACCACTCCTTTTACAAAACAGTTTTATTCTGTTTACTTGGTTTTGAAAAGATGTTGAATTTATTAATAATATAGTACTTTATATTTATTACTTTAAATCCTGTAACCTATTGAATCATATCTGTGCTCAAACCGAGTACACCATCTAGTTCTTGCTTACTTACAAATGCTATTTAGCTAAGTTCCTCAGAACACTATTCAGTCCAAATGTCCAAGCAATGAGTCCTTTAAATAAATACTTAAAATTAGAAAATATGAAGGTGTTTCTTTTTATTTTATTATAAAACACTAATACGTGCTAAAGATAAGCTATCACTTTGTTTATAAGACTTTATGTCTACACATACATTATTATAATAAATATTTTATTTTTAACATCCTGAAAATAGGAACATGTATTTCTATTTTACAGCTCAAATTCTTTATATA
>JAOVVA010000044.1:2559079-2569750 GCA_028565275.1 Leiocassis micropogon
ACATTATTGTTGAAATACACAGTCCTGAAAAAGGGGCGTTTCTTTTTTTGCTGAGTTTTACCTAAATAACTTTCATTAAAATACTAAAAATGGCAAACAAACAAGTGTAAAATCTGCAGGTGAGAACTTTTCAAACTTTATTACGTTTTATCCACATCTGTGGATTTTCAGATAAGTAGTGAGGAAAGTGCTTTTAAAAGACACAAGACTTATTTAAACCCGTTAAATGAAAACAAATCAAATGTCCTTCACAATCTGACAGGATTTTGCAATTGATTCTGTGAGAATGGGTTTAGGCAAAAATGCTATTTTATGCTTTTAGAGTAAGCAATCCATGTTTGACTAAATAATTATTTGTCACCGCTTTCTCTAGGATTTGTTTTCCAATATAAAGCTTAACATTAAATGAGAAATTTATATTTTCTTATTCTGTCGTCTACTGAGTTAGAAAAGAAAATAAAGTATCAGAATATTTCAAGCTAGAAATTTACACAATTACATAAATGGTAAAATGTTAATGGCACCTCCATGGTCAAGAGTTTGATTCCTGCCTTTTGGTCAGTTTGTGTGGAGGTGGCATATTCACCATGGGCTTGGTGGGTTTCCTCAGGGTACTCAAGTGTCCTTCCACAGCACAAAGACATGCAGGTTAGGCTGATGCAAATTCCACATAGTGTATAAGCGGGTTTGTGATTGTGTGTGTGCATGTTTGCCCTCAAATCTCTTGCCACCCAGTCAATAGTGTGTAAGTCATAAGTGTGGAGACTTATGATTTCCCTGGACAACTCTCAGATTAATCCTTCAGTCACCGCCAGAAACCTTGGGGTAACCCTGGGCAATCAATGGTCCTTTTCCACTCGCAATGCTCATTAATAAAATCAGATGAATTAATTAATTTCTCTATACACAAGCTGCTCATGTGCTTGTTAGTCTCTTGGACTACTGCAACTCTTGGCAGGTCTACCTCTATGCACCATTCCTCTTCTGCAGCTGAGACAGATTGTGACTGCACACCTTGTTTTCAAACTTTCTAAGTTCTCCTACATGATACCACAACTCCACTGCCTCCACTGGTCTTCTGTACCTGTCTGCTACAAAATTCAAAACTGATGCTTCCCTAAAAAGCCAAAAATGTCCCAGCACCAACTTACTTCAAAGATCTAATCACACCCTGCATTGCACCACATTCCCTCCAATCCTCCAGCACTGCTCAACTGATCCCACCATCCTTCAGAGATCGGGAAAGAAATTGCATCTAGACGTTTTTTTGTTTTGGAACCCAGGTGGTGGAATGAACTTCCTGTAGATGTCTGTACAGCCGAGTCACAGGCAATCTTTAAACAGTATCTTAAGCCCTATGTGTTTCTTAGGTATTTGAAACACATAGGTCCAAAAAACATTTTTATGGAAATTTTAAAGCACTTACTGTATGTAAGTCTTCCTGGATAAGGGCATCTGCCAAATTCCATAAATGTACAGTAAAGATACTCTGTCTCATGTGCCAAGTCCGATGGGATAGGGTACAGGCCTCCCATGACCCTGAACAGAATGAGCAGTGTAGAAAGAGTGAGTAAATGAGAGGCTGCAATCGTATAATAGTAAATATTAAAGAAATAAATATTAATTTATTAAATTTATCATCAAGTATCTTTTTTGTCCATTTTAATGTTTTCTGTGAACTTTTGCTCAGTTGAGTCAAAGATTTAGTGATTCAGTTGTCACAAATCATGTATAAGGTTTACAAGGATGAATTCCTATTCTTTGCTTAGAGTTCTGCTGACATTACTAACATTACTCCCAGCTTTAACAACAGAATTTTATGACTAGTAGATTTTGAAGAAGCCAGCCCTGTTCTCTCTTCATTACAGGGCACACAGCCACCAGGTTTTAAAATATACCACAACATCACCGCGTGTTGCCAGCGTACCCACCAATAAAGCACCCAGCAGTTAGAAGTTATAGTGGAAAATAGCAGCAGACATTTATAGAAGCATCTAACAGACATAATGATGGTGAATTAGTGTTACGTTCTCCAGTGATTTACAGACTAGCTTGATGGAGTAGAAGGAGATTCAATGTTTCTACAGAGATGAACATAAAATAGCTCTACATGAATTTTCCATGTTTTTTTTTTTATTCCATAGCAGAAATCATGTTCATGTTCAAGATGTGATAAAAGGCAAACAAGAACAACAAACAAAATATGAATAAAATAAAAAAAATCCTTCATAGCTCCCAAATACCTGATTACAGAGATGTGAAAAGTTATCTCACAGTTAATTTGCAATGCTAAAAGGAGCTAGCTTATGAGAATCGCTCAAGTTGATTTAGAATTCTTTAGAAGTCTTTTTAAAATGGAATTACGCATGTCCCTTGACTGGGAGCAATGCCAGCCCATCCAACAGGCAATACAGGCGTTCACCTAGGGCCCTGCCTTACGATAAGGGCACACGTGATTAAAAGCATTTCCTTCTCACCACAATAGAACATGAATACATAAACATATCATTGTACTCTTAACACATGGACCCACTAAACATAATACAAATCACAACAACGGTAAGGAAAAAATTACATACCATATTATATAAAAAGGATAGCTCTGTATAATTAATGCATGACAAATTTCTGTCAGTATAAATACATGTTAAACTAAAAATAAATAAATAAATAGTTTTCATAACCCCGTCTGCGATATACTGGGAGAAAAGGTGTGCCGTAATGATCATAGCATTCATATACATAGATTCCACTATATCTCGTCAAATTGCTTACATATGATAGAAAGTCAAAAATTTTCTAAAAATGTCCCATTTTAGATCTTCCCATACCATTTATCAATGTCCCATTCCTTATTAGGCAGTTTATGACACAAAAGGTGCTGTCAAATAGTTCCCGATATTTTAATCTGTCTGGACATATAAATGTAACTGATTTGTATACTGCCTCTCACAATGTCGTCTGTCACGTTGCCGTGCAATTTTTAATCTATCCGATGCACATTGTTGCCATTTGAAATGACTTGGCAACCACATGATATCTTTCTGGAGCTGAAAGAGGGAAGAGGAGAAAAGCAGAGGAAGAAAAGCAAGCTCAAACTAAAGGTATGTTCTGCCTTAGAATACTTTGCAATACTTTACTTGCAAACTTGTTTAAATCAGATTTTTACACCATGTATTGTATGTTGAATATTTTATACTTGGTGCACTCAGTTTTCATGATCTTGCCTAACACACAACCTCACAAGCCAGCACTGACTGGAATCCAAAAAAGAAAGAGAAAACATGAAGTAAAAATAAAGAGCAAGCAGGATTGTGGTTAAATAGTAGAAAAGCTAACACTTAACCAAAGGTCTGTTTCTGATACCATAACCTACAATGGTTTATCTAACTGAGGAGGCTTAAGCTAGGGCTACCTTAAGCAACAGTTTTTGTTTACTGTATTGAGGGATTTTGTGCATTTTTTTATTCTACAGCACTGTACAAAAACCTCGAGCCACCCCCTATTACTTGATATTAAATGAAATTAAATGATTTAGATTAAATTAAAGAAATTGAAGCAAATGTTTTCCTCTGACAGGCTGCAAAGAGCCTAAAGACACAAGTCAGCCTGATTGTCTGGCATCAACTGCACCTGTTTCTCACTGGTTCATGCATTAAGTTAGCTGGTTTCTTGTGCTTGAATGATTCACATGTCACTGTGTGGCTTAACAAACAAGAAACATTCCTCTTAAGCTATTCCTGAAGACTACATTATAAATACGAGAAAGTGTGGTGCTTTGGAAGCAAAATATGAAGAAATAGGGAGTCTAAAGACTGTTGCACAGTACTGTACTTTGATAAAGATGTAATGACCAGAGAAACCACTCTTTGACCATCTTCTGCTGTAGTCTTCAACGCTGTCCTGTGCTCATCTCACAGCTCTTATTCACATTGGCAGTGTTTACAGGGACCCTATTATTCCACTAATAACCAGAATAGTAGCCCAAACATGTATCAGGTAAACACCTTAGTCTGAACAAACTGACCTTATCTGGCCTGATCAGAATGAAATTTGATTCAGAAAATAAGAGTGCTGTAAAACTTTAATAATCCATTTAGTATGTAAATATTACCCAGACAAACAATTAATCTGATTTTTTTCTTTCTTGTCAGAATAAATATGTTCTTTCTGTGAATGTTTGCCCCAAATAGGGGTATCATTAGTTGATGTCATGAGTTTCCTGAAAGGAAAATTCTTTTCTCAAACTATCTCATACTAGTTTAAATTTTTATCCACTGGGTCTCCGGCTGAGGAAGCGGCACTGACTGTCTTACATTACATACATAGTAAAGCATCTAACCAATTATAGATGAGACTGAGTTCTTATATCAAATTAAAACACTGAAGGTGTGACCTATTATTATTATTATTATTATTATTATAATGTCTGAAAAGCTCTACGTAGCATCACCCCTTTTTCCACCTGCTCACCAGGAATGATGTGTGCAAAAGGTAAGTACATGTAAGTGAAATATATATTTTTTCATTTTGATAATTGTGACTTACAGTTTATGAAAATCTAAAATTTATTATCTTAAAATATTAGAATATTTTCTAAAGATTAATAAGAAATTATTGATGTTAATTAATTACAAATTATGTTAATTCATGCACTCAATATGTGATCTGGGGTACTTTAGGTGATGTTGTTAACGTGATGTTAGATTCTGTGTGGGGTTCAGGTCAGGTGAGTGTGCGCTGGCCAATGAAGCACAGTAATATCATGGTCAAAAAAACAGTTAGTGGTAGTTTTGGCACTGTGGGTAGTTGCTAGGAGTCCTGCTAGAAAAGGAAATTGGCATCTTCATTAAGCTTATCAGCAGCCAGAAGTGATCTGAAATATTCTGGCACAGTAGACAGCTGTGTTGATTTCAGACTTGACCAACACCAGCAGATAATATGTCAGCCCAAATCATCATAGACTGTGAAAACTTCACTCTGGATTTTAAGCAACTTGGATTCTGTACATCTCCACTTTTCCTTTTTTTTAATTAAATTCAAAATTTACTTTCATGTGAAAAGAAGACTTTGGATCACTCTTTAGCCCTTCATCTCATCTTCTCTAGATGTCTATGCATGGTGATTCTTGATGCACAGGCTCCAGCCGCCCTCCACTCTTTGGGAAGCTCTCCAAAGTTCTTGAATCGGCTTTGCTTAACAATATTCTTAAGGCTGAGGCTTTCCCTGTTTCTTGTGCACCTTTTTCTACCATGCTTTTCACTTCTAGTTAACTTTTCATGCAGATGCTTCAATGCCCTCCTTGTGGAGGGTGTCGACAATCAGCTTCTGTACAACTGTCCAAGTCAGCAGTCTTTCCTGTGTGTAGTGATCAAGACCAAGACATACACATTATTTATGTGGTATAGATAATAATGAATTCAAACTCAAAATAAAATACCCTAATATTTTGAGATACTTATACATTAAATCACACATTAAATGTTACTCTTGCACTGACACTGGAGACTCTTTAGATGTTTCAATTAAAAACTGTATTTGGAACATCCAACATACAAATCCCTGTGTAAAACTTTTAATGATAGAAACTATAAACATTCTATACTTGAACAAGCACATGGATATAAACTTGTGATTTAGTTTAGTGATTAGAGCTCCTAAAAATTAAGCACTGTCTTTTGAACAATAATGATCGAGAACATATAGATCGAGGTTCCATACTCAACGTCTATATTTCCGGTTGCCAAACATGTTGCCTATGTTGCCTTTCTACATACATGTGCTTATTTACACGCTCATATACTTGTCGACATGCTTTTTTAATGTGGAAGGGAAGCACTCACACCAAACACAGATTCTGAGTTGGCAAAACACAAGTCATTCCGGCAACTGGAATAATCAGGCCAGACACGAAATCACTGATTTTTACTCACACGCACACAGGCACGCGACCAGCTTATCGCTGCACATGCCACTAAGCTAGAGACAAGCAAAATGAGCAAATCATATGTTAAAACCTTAAAAGTCCAAAATGTGTCTATAATGTTGTTGTTGTTGTTTTCCAAAAGTAAATTGGGATGCAATTGTGGAGCTGAAAAAAAATAAATAAATACATTTTTACTCTGTGAGCATGTCCTCCTTTTTCCACCAATGAACATCTATGTTTAACTGTTTTTTTGTTTTTTTTTAACTAGATTTATGAATAGCATGGACAATCATGACATCACTTAGACTACACTAACACAACCAACATACAAAATCTGTCTCATAATTATTTATAAGAACAATCATAAGTGCTGGGGCTGGCTTTTTAAATAGAGTAAAGGAGTGTGAAGCCTTTTCTACAAAATGACAGACAGGATGGTCAAGTAAATACAAACATGTATTCCACCCTTTAATGCAATTTTCCAATCTAGGAATCCTCAACCATATGACAGATTTCTCCTGAGGCCATGCTTGAACCAAACTTTTTATTCATTTTTACATTTAAGTATTTTTTTTAAGGATGTGTGTCATTTTCATAATGTAGATTTTTTTTTCTTCCTTTCTTGCCATTAATGCATGGTGCAATGCAATTCTTTCTCTTTTTTCTTTTCTTCCGTACATAGTTTGTACTCCAGCTTCAGGCTACAATTAGAGATGTGTAAAGGTGAAGTGATTACACCTCAGAATACTTATTTGTCATCCAAAGTCCAACGTCTACACCCCTGTGCTCTGGCTCCAATGTTTACAAGTCATAAAACTAATACTCCACTTAAAGAATTGTGTATGTAATTGACATTAAACACAACAGCCACATTACTCGACTAAAATCCCTAATCCTGCGCTCGGCTCTGTAAGACATCTAAAGTGGAAAGAATTTCAGAGATCTGTGTGAAGGGTGACTCTTCGGTACTCACGTTTGAACTCCTTTTGCGGCTTTTTCCTTGATTTCCTGCCAAATGTGTAAAGCTTTGCTATCGTTCAGGATTGTTTTCAGTGGTGTAATACCTGAAGATTACACCAATTCAAAGGCAAACAATTAAGTCTTACAAACAGCCTTATACTAAATCACAGCCAAAAACACCTCACAGAACATGTCTATCACCGACCCAGAATCCTCTGCTTCTTTAGGTTCTCTAGGAACGTCTGCTGATCACGCCATGGAAACCGACGAGCTAGACGGCAACACAAACTAGAACTAGAACAGATGTATATGTATAGACAATGTTTCCGTGCGATTTTTAATTAGAACTTTGGCAGATCTCGTCTCATGCATGCTAAATGTACGGATCTGTTTGTGCAAGCATGCGAAGCCCTGCCACATTTTTCCTATCCGTCTTTCAGTGCGTCACTCCCCAGCTAAACTACTCAGAGCATTTTACAGCAAAATGGGTTCCACGAGTGCATCGGTTGCATTAGCGTGAGACGACAAGGATTACATTTAGGTCTTGTAAATCAGAGTTGTCAGGAGAACAGTGATAGATCATCACGTCTGCGAACCAAAACAGAGGATCTGCTGAACAAGAAAAGCCCAGCTGATAGACATGTTTGCCCCAAAGCCTACTGTACATAGATCCTTTACAGATCACAGACGGTAAGCAGATTTTCTGTGTGTTAACTCTAATCTGTATAAAGAAATGGCAGACAAGTTGTTCTACATCGGTAAGTACTTGTTGCATTTTTCCTTCACATAAAGTGTAGAACTGTTCCTTGATAAATAATTAGTACCTAAAATAATCAATTTATTTACCTTTAGTATGCACTCTATCATGGTGAATCCAGAGTCCAGAATCCTATCCCAATGTAATTCCTTTTTGGAAGGATAGAGGAAACCAGAGAAGCCATGAGGAATTCCATTTAGAGGACATGTGAAGCCTTGCAAAGATGTTAGCCCAAGCTCAGTATCAAGCTGTAAGGCAAGTACTTAAAGATCAGAGGAAAAATTAGCCAACATAGTAACTAGTGTACAGTAGCACAAAAGCTATTATGCACTGATCAACTGTTGAGAAACCTTACATCTCAATGATAATGCACTTGGAGTTCACCGCTGTTCCCCATTAACACTCGAGCAGGATGTCCCAAATTACAAGACAGACAGACCCTAGCAGTGAGAATAGAAGCTTACCTGAGACTTTTGACCCCTAAGGTCGCCATCAACATGATTCCAACCCACTCATGCAAGAAAGAGTGAGTGCTAGCCATGACACATGACATGTCACCATAATTCAGGCTGCTGCTAGGGATGAGACTTCATTAGAAAGGCTGTGACCTACAAATAGCACCCCTGCCCGCAATAAATTCCCAAAATGGCGCCTGCCAAGCAAGTCTCTCTCACTCCTTTCATTAAAATAGTTAACACTCAATCAAGCAAGACAGCCTACTCCCACAAGCACATGAAATTTGGAACCACGGCCATTTAAGTGGCATGTCCTCTTTAAAACGTGATGAATTATTTTCTGGTCATTAATAGTTCCCATCATTCCTTTCTTGCGCCATTTTTGTTCTGGATGATTTGCCTGAGCTTTCCATAGCCAATAGGCCCCCTGGGAGACCACAGTGTCAGTCTGAGCTGTGCAACGCACCAAATATTTTGCATAATAGCTAGTTACTGTGCTATCAGTGTCAGGAGAAGCTGTCAGCCCAGGCCCTCTGGCTAATTAAGAAGGTTGAGAACTTATTGTTAGTTTCCACATGATGTGGGCACATTGCCGGGGATTGGGGGTGGGAGATCACTATCATCACATCCCTTTAAATCACTTCTCATCATCACCAGAAACACTGAAACACAGGAAATGCTGACTTCACATTTATGGAGTAGAAAGAATAAGGGAGATTGATACTAAACCTCATCGGCTATGACAAGCCGCTGATTATACCTTTTAAGAAAGACACTTCTGGAACACACAATGACACCTTCAATAAGGTTATATATATATGAAATGTACTATATTCCATGTAGATGTCATCAGAAAACTCTTGTATTTAAATGAGCTTTTTATTGTTCACTTATTAATAATTTCACACAATTTTCCAAAGCTTTTCACTCAAGAATTTGGCTCTGTTGACCAAATACTTTTTGTGCAGGCCCCAGGTCTGGGAAAATACATGAAAACCATAATTCTTTAAACTATACGTCCCTTTGTTCTTTAAGAGTATGCTGTTAGGGAAAACTTATCTATGGAAGACTTGGTGTAAATTTATAATACTGTTACCACTGTTTTTTTTTCTTTTTTTTACTGTACAATGTCATACTTTTTATCCATTTTAGGTTACAGTTAATGTTTTGTAATGTTCATAAACCACTTACTTCTTGTTGTTACAATACGCTACCATCACCATTTGTACCGTCGCTAACCTATTTTTTAATTCTCTATTTTTTATTTAGGCAAAAAAGTCACATATAATGTCACTTAGAAACCACATCTTGTTCTGCCTGGAAGTCTTTCTACAGTATGTCTGACTGTAACAAAACACTGACATTGGAGACTCCTTCCAAAACATTGCAAAATGTTATAAATGCTTCTAGAAGCAAGATCCACTTGGCAAATGCAAACTCTGCAAGGAGATCTCACACCCACACATTCTCTTACCTGGCTTTCGTCCCCTCCCCATTAGAAACATCACACTGACCACTTCCTCCACAAATCTTGTCTCTTCCATCTATGTTATGTCTCTCCTTCTCTGCAGTGTAGTATCATCTGTCCGACTGGTGAAATGATAAGACTGAAACAGGCTGCGATGAAATCAAGCATGGAATAAAAGTCACTTGTGTTGACCAGATGCCCTAGTTGCCATTCCGAACTGGAGATCAGACATGCAGAAGCTCACTGCTGCCATCTGTCCATGGAAGGATAAACTACATTCACTAAAAAAAGGAAGATAGAGCAGACACCTTTACAGTTTAAATGAATTTGATTTGTCAGCAGGTATATTTAATAATAATTCATGCTAGAGGTTGCAGAGTAAATTAAAGTTTTTAATTATATACATGATTTATAGTAAAGAAAACTTTAACTAATCCTAATTATTATTTCAATAACATTGATTTTTTTGTCAAAGAATGTATGTTATGTAAACATGGTGTAAATTCTGATTTAAAAGACAAAACATTCCACTCTTATATATGTATTAATATTAACTATTAGCATCAACTTTTCAACAGCATGCACTATATATTCTGTATTTTATTTAAACATATTGTTTTACCCAAAGTGAGTGATGCAGTGGTATTCTAGTCCTTTATCTGTCCTGCTTTTTTACTTTCCCATCTGTACATCTGTTGAGCTGAACTGCACAAACAGTTCAGCTCAACCAAATTTTCACATTTCATGCTAATGCTACTCTTAATTAACCAAGCCAAGACTTTGCTGCAACTCAATATCGCACTATCGAGATCTAGCTGCATTGCATTCCAAAATGTTTGCACTTACTGTAAATTCCCACTAATTCTACACTAGGTTTCTCAAAAGCATTACTTGGAATGTCACTGGAAAATGTTGTGTTAGAAAACTCAGTGTTTTAGGTACTAACAATGAAACTTGTTTGAGATTGATTTGGATATTTTTTCTGCTATTAAACACGACTGTAACTGTGTAAGCAATGCACAATCGCTAGCATCTGACAGGAACAAAAGAAAAAATACCACACCACCATCAGAAATATAAATATTTAACATGTTTCAGGGAGGAG
>JAOVVA010000044.1:2569850-2594582 GCA_028565275.1 Leiocassis micropogon
AGCATCTGACAGGAACAAAAGAAAAAATACCACACCACCATCAGAAATATAAATATTTAACATGTTTCAGGGAGGAGATTTAAGTTTTTGATAGCTGGTCAACAATAGGCAATTAAAAGTTGCATGTTGTTATTGGTCCAAGAAATTGGAAATAAACGTTAGAAGTTTCTCAGGAATTGTAAGTCCAATCTAAATGAAATTTGGCATACTGCATCTCTGTTCTAATCTGTCAATGTATTTCTAATGAGGCACTGATTACTTAAACAATCAGCTTTTGGTAGGCATTTGACCAGTTTACAATTAAACTACCATAATGAAACTTTAACAATATGTTTAGTTTTTGTTGCAATTTGGAAAGAACTAGGCACCAAAGTTACAGTATGATTTTCGAAGAGTGATTCAACCTCCTCGGATCATTATAATGCAGATAAGCCCTCCGCCATGTATTTCTTGTATTCCGTAAACATCAAAACCATCTTAAAGATTCTACATGCATTTTCAATTAGCGTTTCAATAAACATCAGCAAATAAATATTTACAAATCAAAGAATTTTGTTCAACCTCATGGAGGGGTGTTTTAACCTCTGGGTTCAGAAATGTGTTTTGATACTTTGCCAGCTATTCCAGTCACAAGGCGTAGCATATTGACACCGTATGTTGTGTGGAAATGAGATGATTCAGTAAAATTATGTTGCTAATGAACACAACAAGAGATGGAATACAGGGCTTAACACAGGTGGACTCTCAGTTTCTCTGTACCATATGTAGTCTTTCTATTTCACGGCAATATTCTTGCAGATTGTTATGAGCTACTTTCATGTTGGAGCATGCATTATCTCTATGTTCAGCAATTACAATGAGATCGTAATTAAGGTTCTAGATACATTTTTATATAGGTGTAAAATAATCATATAATGTTATTATAGCAGGAAGCCATGTAGTTATTTTCTAAAATAAAAGTAAAACAGATTCTCATTTTGTAACTGTGTTTATCCTTTTTATGTTCATGTTAAAAATAGCTGTCTATCTTAACAATACAGTAAGGATTAAAAAGCTGTTTCTCGTGCACCCGCTAACACACACGCACATTCCAGTTAATCATGGTTAGTTCCCTGAACAGAACAAATATGACCTCCTGAGTCATTTTTTTCAAGGGCGTCTAATGAGCCTGCACACAAAATTTTAATTTGTGCACTAATTGACTCTATGAATCACCACTGAGTTAAATTACATTCACACTTAATAACTTCCAGAGAGTTCCACACAGACTTTCATATGTTTCCCAGCATGGTTGCATTGTTGCTTTTTTCCCTCCACTTTAAAAGCCAAAGAGTGAATGAATGATATTTCGTGTAAGTTGACTAACTAGAGGGAAAAAAATGGACAACATGAATCATTGAATCATTTTGCTATCCAGTTTCTTCTCAATCTGTATCCTCTGAACACGAACTCACTGCAGGATCTCCCGAAAATTGCCGTTCTGGAGAATTTCATTCTCGAATTTGCCAGACAGGAAACGTATAAAGCACTAACGTAAATAGCAATCAGATCGAGAGTAAACCAATCAAGGGCTTTGTCCTCGTGTGCACAACTGACGATTAGCGTGTGGATTTCCTTCCAAGCAGTTTGTGGCGAATCAAGGCGATTCACGCAGCACGCTACGGACAATTAGCAGCTTGTTTTACTTAAATTAACTCCAAAACCCATTCTGGAAGTACGTACTGTCAACAAGCTGCAAAGCTTCCCCACTCTCCCTCAGGTGCATTTAAGGCTTGCTTACATTGGTTTTAGACATTATTTGGTGAAGGGCTGCATGTGTGTACTAGCAAATCATCTAAGTGTGTCAGTCAAAACAGTTGCTTCAAACCAGACTATGTGGTCCAAATCATGAAGCTCGCGAACACAGCAGGAGATGGAATACAGATGACTGACTACTGCTCGAGTCTGAGACTCAGTTTTTTGTCAGTACTTTCTTCTCTTGTTATCATGAGACAAGCTTACTGTATGATAACTGTATGAAGTCTGCTAACTGAATGGTAACACATGGAACATTTTAGGCAGTGTGATGTCACATGTGCAAATCTGTAATTTTTTGCATTGCTCAAGTAATACAAAAATAACAAAGTTAGTGTTACAAGCAGAGATTATCCTTTTATGTGTAATATCTAAGATGCTCATGGTTCTTTTAATGACATGTAATGTTCCAGATCTCTGCTGACATATTGTATATAATTTCAATGAAACTATATTATTCTTGTTTAATACTTAAATATGACTCCTCCCTGTTGCATGAGATGTTTTTAAACAAACTTTTGCCCAAGAAGCATGTATATTGATAACTTTAAATATTTTGTAATGCATCATTTTTTTCATATTTCTAAGTATACATTGAAAAAAGTAGATATAAAGCAATGTGCAACCCCCCACCAAAAAAAAAAAAACTTTCCTGAATTTTCCTTCCTGAAGGACTTTTTGTCTTTCATTTTCAGTCCAGTCCCTTTAACTGACCACTTTCAAAGAAATGTTTTTGTTTGTTTGTTCGATAAGCCACACAGTGACCTATGAATCATTCAAGCATAAAAACATCTAACTTTAGGCATGAACCAGTGAGAAACAGGTGCAGATGATCACAGATGATCAGGCCGGTGATTGGTATACAGGTGATGCTGAATGCTGAGTGGTTGGAACAGACAAGAGGGGAAATGAGGTTGCTGCTGAGGTTATTACATAAACAACACTTGTTTAGGCACTTTTTAATGTCACAGTAAAAGATTTGTTCCCATTCTATGATTCAATCTATATCCTTTAATTTTATTTAGTTTGCACTTTTGCACAGTGCTGTATTTAGGTATAATTAAAAGTCATGTATACATCATGTTTTTAAATGCTCCAGCAGAATTACCCCGCAGATAATATTTCTTTCATACGTCAAACTCCATTTATTTCACTCCTCCTCTGAATGTGCTGTTTCAGTGTCTATGTAAATGAGCTATTGCTAAGCCCCACCCCTTGGAGAACTGCAAGGCTGATCAACAAGCCAGTGGAGTGGCTCTTCTTATATGAGGTCACAATAGAAGGAAAATCTATTATTTTTATATAATTATCTTTTCTTCTTTTTTTGGGTTGTAGACCCATCTGAATGTCTAAAAAGTGATCTTTATATAATACATCATCTTTAAACAAGAGAAGCCAGTGTCTGCATACTAACTTCCCCTCATGATATTAAATACATGTAAATGTATAGGGAGCTGCGTATTGTAAAATTTGTCAAAGAAAGAATGTTAAAGATGTCATTAAAGAGTATGGATTTATATGAAGCAATGGCAGTAAGACTTAATTCATGATGATAATTTTGAGAAACCTGAGTGGTTGATTTAGGTTGGTTTACTTGATGGCTAAGCTAAATGTGACACAAGAACTATTTTGGCATCTGTAGACAAATTGTGGTTACCAGAATGTAAGTACACACTCGCACACACACCTGCACAATCGTAATCCCAACCTCATCCCCAGGCCCAAAATGTACCTGCAAAATAAACATGTTCTTTCACTCGTTCTCTCTCTGTCTTTTATACACTCCAGAGCCCATTTTCCTCATGTCTGATTATTCATGCATTCAGCGCAGACCCATGCTGAGTAAACAGAAAAAGCAGTCCACGGCTCTGCTCATATAGAGAGCGTACGGTTTCACTCTTGGGAACAGCCGCCAGCCCGCACAGCTGTTTCCTACTAAAATTACACCAAAATTCAATTCAACAACCTAATGTTTCAGACAACCAAATTGCTCTGAGGCTCACCCTCCCTTAGCGAAGAATGAAACTTTCCACAAGAACTGGTGGATATGCCCAGAGCAGATGAGGAGACTGTGTGTGTGTGTGTGTGTGTTTGCCATTCTTGCTTTGTTTTCACATTTCCTATTATGCTTATTGAAGCACTCACTGAAGTGATATTAAACTCCAGCAATGAATTTTATTGGCTGCAAACTAAACAACAGACACTTTTAAGTCTGAGCTGCTAAAACATTTTTATATGTAGTCAGTCACATTTACCTAACCCAGTACACAACACAGAATGGTCATGGTGTCCTGCAATGGACTGGCAACTTATCAGGGGTCTATTCCAGCCTCATGCCAAGTATTCCTGGGACAGGATCCAGAACCACAGCAACTCTGACCAGGATAAAGCATTTACTGTAAGCGAGAATGTGTGTAATTACAACAACACAGGACACCAAGTTCCTCCTGAAGCCTTTTGAATTATTTGGAATTTTGGACAATGCTTATAGAGTTGACTTTATATCATAAGACTTTGAATCTTTGAATCATTTTGACCTGTATTGACATTGACACTAAATTGAACAATATATATATATATATATTGCAAATCTACACATCTCCAGTGTTGCTGCCACCTGCTGAGCTGGAGCTTAAGTACAATTCTATTTGCAGTACTGCCCACCCTCCATTTATTAGTGCCAGTCTCTCTCAAATATGCTGTGAAATATGTGCAATTTCCACCTCTGATTTTCAAGACTCTCCAAAAAACATACCAAAGGAAACCGCTAAAACATCTGGAGATAAATGCTAATTACTGGACTATGTGAATATGCTGACTCAAACTGTGGCTACTTAATAACCCAGACAATCATGTTTATATATAAGATTTTATACCCTGTTACATTCCTCTGAAGCAAACACATTCTGCCAATGCAGGATTGGGTGTGAGTCAGAATTGCCATGTAAAACGTCCTTCCTCAGAATTAGGCTTGGAGGATTTGAGGATTTCTGTGAGGGTTGGACATGTTGTATATATTAATTCTACAAAGCTAGATCATATGTATATGTGGCAAAGGTTTTCTGTTTAGGACATGTTTATTTAATATTACAGCAATAAAGTAATTCTAGTAATCATAATGATAAGTTTCCTGTTTCATTCTCTTGAATGATCTGCAAATTCAAGCTTTGTCTTATCGAATTCAAGGAGGCATTCATGAACACCACTTGCACATCACAGGAACTCAGGTGAGAGTTATTAACACATCCCCTGTATAGTTCTGACCTCACGCCAAGCCATTTCCACATCTTTGGGACATTAAAGGAGTTCCTGGAAGGCCAGTGTTTCAGACATCATTCGCTGCTCTAGTGTACTGAGAATTTTCTACGTTTATGGTATCCAACCACTGGTGAAATGTTGGGGAAAATGCATTAATGTAGTAGGGGATTATGGAGAAAATAAAGGGAGTTTTTACTTTCATAACTTCATAAGTTATTCTGCACAAACAAAAGTCTCAGTTTGACTTGAAATCCTGATTTGTGGCCATTGTGTAATAAAAAAAAAACCTGTGATTGCTAGACAATTAGTGTTATGGTACAACAAAAAAAACAGGTTAGTTTGTTGTTATTGGAACACAATAATAATATAAACCTGTTGTATAAAAGGAATGAGATCCTTTGAGACATGAGGATGATAATTAAATATTGCTTATTTTTCTATAACAACACAACACTGGGTGTTTTATTCCTTACATATTTTACATTTTATGCATTCACTAACCAAAATGTAATGTATTAGGCTGTTGCAGTACAGGTAGTGAGGTTAAATAAGGGTCAGGATCTGAAAGGATTACTGTCTCTTCCACCAGAAGGTCTCAGTCATTTTGCAGCCAGGAGCCTCTTTAAGTGTAAAAACGAATTCCAAAGACCCCCTAAGCACAAATTCATTTCATGAGCACAATCCAACTATTCATATAGTAGGCTCATTAATTATATGTGTACAATAATATTCTGGCTATTTACTGGAGCCATGGAGTGTTTTATTCCTGAACTTTCCACAGACAGAACATGTTGGGTCCAAGTTGACGTTATTTATAGCCTTACTTGTTTTTTGAGTTGTTGAGGTTTGGATTAAAGTCACTTAATTCCAGTCAAACAGGATGGACTTAATAATAAATACAACTTAATATAACTGCTAAGGGGTGTATTCTGGGGTTGAAAGGCTTTTTTTTAAGTAAATTAGTGCCCCCAGCGGCCAGCTCCTGCCAAGTTACATAGCACACTAAAGAGACCGTAGATAAGCTTAATGGCCCAAACTGGAAATTGGTTTGGAATTATCCAAGGAATCATTATAAACAAATGTCTCCATCCTTCACGATATGGGCTAAAAGGTAGAACATTATTTGATAGCACCCTCAGCAGTGCAGCTGCTTGTCAGAGAAGTTGGAGGTAATACAATAAACTAACCAAATTTCACATCTTTACAAATTATTGTGTAGTCTGTAATGACTTACTTAAGCACCAGGTGCTTGGATTCCAATTAATAGTGGGCATCCAGTGAAATTAAATAAGAGCTATGTCTGATTGACCCAACAACCCTATACAACACCTTCTTGTTGTCTGTGAATGACTAAAATGCTGTTAATTATTTAAACTGCAATGGACTGCTGAGAAAGTCTGTCATCACCAGCAGCACTAATGAACAACCAGGATTACTCACTACCTGCATACAGGAGAGACAGACAGTCAGACAGACATTCAAAGAGAGAAAGACAGTGAAACTGTCTGGAAAAACTCGGAAAACAACCAATTCTTTTCAGCTGGTGTCCTAAATGAAGTTGGTATATTTAGCTACCAGACAGGAGAGTCTGGCAGACAGATGATACTGAGCGTCTGCTGTCAGTTATTTGATGGATTTGCTCCTCATTCATAAGCAGACAAATATTTCCAGCCCTGGTGATGGGAAAATGATTCTTTTGCGAAACCACAGTGCGTGTCTGAGTATGCTTTTATATGGGCGTGATTTTTACAATTATAAGGCTTACACTTTTAAGACACATGGCTAGACAGACAGAGAAACAAACCCTTACTTTGATAGTTAGCATATAAAAAAAAAAAAACTCATGGCTCTTTGCAATAATGAGGAAGTCATGTCATTTCAGGTCAAGGGATCAATCTTGAATTATTCAAACATGGGTGGTGGTCCTGGTCATAACAGTTTCTCCTGGTTACACCTTTGCTACATTACATAGGAATGAATATAGTAAATGGCTTTTGATAGATAACTGCTATTTTGAAAGCTTGAATCAGGGATCATTTAGTCCATGACTGGTTTCTATGTGTTTTGTAGCTTTTGATGTGGCATGTATAATGTTTCCTAGCTAAATTACCCTGACTTACTGCAAAGGACCTTTTTTTTTTAAACATCAATTTGAATGATCTTTTAGATATACTAGGGTCACATATGCATAATGATACAACTTGTTTACCTAGCTTTCTATAATCACTTTAGGGCACAAATAAATTTGCTTGCATTTAAACTAAGTTACCCATAATCAAAGAAAGAAAAAATCAGACATGAGTCAAATCATGATAATTTAAAGATTCATAAGAATGATAAAACAGAACACCTGGTGAGGGATATTTTCTTTATCTGCTATAAGTTAACAATTTTTATATACTGCACACAACAGGCTACCTGTTCTTAGGTGTAATCATTTTAATTCACTCCAGGAGTAAGTGAGCTCATATATGCAGATGAGAGATGTCAGCTCTCTCACTTTGAGTGAGATCAGCTGCTCCACGGTTCATGAGCAGCAGTGTGACAAGATGTGTGACTTCACACTTTTCAGAGGAAGCACCTGTTGCCCGTTGCCTTCCCAGATTAGTAGTGGACTTGCAATCCTTTTTTTTTTTTCAAGTCTATCCTGCACAATTGTCATGTCTATAATGTCTGTTTACATAAACACCATTTCCCAGCAACATCCTCTACTTCTAATATTAGCACGTGGTCCATCACATGACCTTGATTTCCCACTGCAGATTCCTGATCACACATACCTGCATGTACATATCTACTTAAAATAATTGGCCCTCTACAGATTCACATTCGAAACATTGTTGTAAATTATCACCCCTAGCTCATCAAGCTCCCATGCTTCACCTTTGAATTTATTTATTTATTTTATTTTATTTTTTGCGTTGATACTTTTATCTAATTATGCTTTGCCCAGGTAAATTCATTTCAATTCATTTGCTTACTACACTGCCTCCACAATCCTTTTATTCATTCAGATTCAGTATATGATTCTATCCAAGTAATACAGTAGAAATATACTAATTCCTGACTCGGTTCAACCTCTCGAAGAGCTGCTTTAGTTCAGATGTACGCTCTGTGTAAGTAAAAGTGAAGTGATATTACTATAACACACATCCTGTGCGGCTGCTGCTCTGGCCCGCTAGGACAAGAGTGATTTCACCAGGATGAGGCGTGGCTCCATAGGAAGTGCTGTGTGTTGAAGATAACAGTGTGTGTGAGAGAGAAACAGATTTCCAAAAGAAAAAAAAAAGATATGCGTGTCTAAAGTATGTGACAGGTCCATGCCTCTCTTTCCTCTACACACTGTTGCATCCTGCCTGTGTGGTGTGCTTTAATAGCCTTTAATGAGGTACCATCCGACCCTATGCTTCCTGCCCTCTCACTCAGTAACCGAAAGTCACACCACCCCTAGACATTAACTCCAGCAGTTGCTATGTTTCAGGGGTTTAACTGAATGTGAGTACATTATATGAAACAGTTTACTAACAAATGTAAAAGCAAATAAAATAAAAAAAATATTTATAGTTTAAATAAAAAATTAAGATAATGTCATTGTGTTGCACACCTATGATGTGATGTATGAGGTCCTGTGTATTTAGTAAAATGTGTAGCAAATGTGTAGCTATTGTAGCTAAGACATGGCCATTTTTTAAGTCTACCACTTGCTGTTTATGTTTAGTCTTCTCTCTTTTGTTTTGACACTTGCTAATCTACCAAAGAATGATAGATAAATAGCTTTGAAATTGTCCCTAGAATACAGACTTGAGGCATGCCGTGAAACTGTCAGCTATGTAAATCCAGGGTGTTTCCTGATTCCTTCAATGAGGAGTTGAGTGAAGGGGTTAGACAAAGTGTGAACAGTGAGACATTTCTTTAGCAATGTGTCATAGGAGTCCATATAGAAGTGCAGAGAGCATGACTAATCCCAGGGGTGTATATAAAGGCTAAGCACTTTAAGCTTTAACTGTCTGAAAGTGTCATTTATCTCTCACTGTTGTTCAGAGTCATGATGGACTGACATGTCACTATATCCACTGCTGATGCTTATAGACGTTTACACCTACATCATGCTTCCTGAAAGAGGAAAAGATGAGGGTTATGGCCTTTCGGCTCTTGTAAATAGTCTTCATTGCAGAACAAATCCCTTTTGCTGGGATCAACAATCTATCTTTCTCTCTCTCAGTGATCTGGATTTACTTATCTGAAGAGCAGGTGTTGATCCCAGAGTTTTCCCTAAATGTGAGTTTTCCCAAAAGTTTTCCACACTGAGTTTATATTTATAAATTAACAACAAATCCAAAAGATTAGGATACATAATTCTTCTGGACCAATCCTATGATGTGTGCCTCTCATGTCTCCAGACCCACCTCCCCCTTCCAACTTTAGTTCTCATCTGCCATTAGCTTTCATTTACTGGTTTCTTCCAAAATGGCAAAATTGTAGTTTAATCTCTATAGATATTAGGGATTAAAATAAGGCTGGGAGTGAAGGAAGTAGCAAAGATTGTTAGTGTTTTGCTAAACTGCTTTTTCAGCTAAGCTGGTAAGAATCTTAGCATGTTACAGGACATTTGAGGAAAAAAATCCTGTCATGACAGTCCACGGATTTAAAAATTGTATTTAATTAGTTAACTGTAGGCTATACCTTTTAGCTAATACAGTTTCTCATAGAAACAACAACAGCAGTAGCTAAACATCCCAACATCCAACAACCTGCTACAAGTAACAAACAACTTGCTAACAAATATCTAACTTTGTGGTCTGTACTTTATAAAGACAAATAAGTAGCAATGCAAAGCTCATTATTTAAACAAGACCATATTTCATCTGATTTCAAATTCCAATTTTTATTTCGTAAATCATCCACACTGTGGATAATTTAAGTATATTTATTCATAATGTCATCCAGTAGCAACCTTGGCTATATGCAGCACTAATCAAATGCCACACCTACAGGTGTAGATGTTGCTATTAAAGAAACAACTTCCACTGGACGCTACACCTGAGGGAGGATGGAGATCCCTGAGGAAAAGAAGGAACTGATAGACTTCCTTCACATACAATTGCTCACTTCTTCCTCTAAATGGTGGTCTGAAATAGACCAATGTGTGGGAGAGAAGGAAGGAAGAGGGAGAAGTGAGCCACACAAGTGGCTAAACTGCACATCTTCAGGACATGGTGTTTCCACAAGTCAATTTTTATAGTCATGCTACAATCAGAAGCATAACCACAAATCAGGGAATGAAGAGGATGATGCTAATGAGCACAGAGGATTCTTCAGCATACAGGATACTATATTGTATACATTGTGTTCTACAAGGTTACTTTAATTAGCCTAACTGTAATTTATGACTTTTTTGCATGGTGGCCTATTTATTTCTATGCATGGGTGTTTTAAAATAAACAACTCATCCACCTCCACCGTTATATACAACCTCTACTTTAGCAGTGGTTAAAACTACTGTACTTCCTGCCCACAGTCTGGACTGGCTCACTGGGTTACTGGACTGTGGCTTGTATACGGGAACTCAGAGATCATGAACTGTTCACTGGTTTCATTATGTGTGGATGGTGTGTGTGTGTGGTTGGTGGCAAATTATCCATTGATTTTTTTTACTTTCTTATTTTACGCCTTCATTCAAGAGACTTTTTTTTTTTACATTTATTTAACCAGGAGTGCCTTGGTTAAAAGGGCACCACCGTGTGAATGTTTTTAAGTTTTTAATTTTTAGTTTATAAGTTTTTAATTTTTAAGTTAAGCCTTTATTTGTCACATATACATTACTGAACAGAAATGTAATGTATATTCCTCCTTTTGTTAGTAGGCTGGGATCAGAGCACAAGGTCAGCCATTATGAGGCACCCCTAGAGCAGACAGGGTTAAGGGCCTCGCTCAAGGACCCAACAGTGGCAACCTGGCAGAGCTGGGGCCTCGAACTTCTGACTTTCTGATCAGTAACTCAGAGCCTTAACACACTGAGACACAAACAATTTTAAAAACTAGACACAACAACAATTTTTTTTAGAAATAGCAATAATTGTCTGAGGTGCTGTTATTAAAAAAAAAATCATCATCTTTACACCAATCAAAGTTGAGATTTCATAAGCACTGTGATACAAGTGATGAGACATTCAGTATAGTAGCATCTCAGTTGTTAATAGATGAGTGTGTGAAAGGTCTGTCACCATTCTCTCATTTCTCAAGTAGCAGTGTGGGTGATTTATTGTACCTCGTGATAAATCTGCAGATGAATGTGCTGGAGCTCATCTGTAACACCAGCTGATAAAGGAACAATGAGACACGGGTCAGCAACAGCCGCTAACTTGTCTCCAGAGACCAAAGATTAGCCCTCCTGCTCTTCCCTTAGAAAACACGCATGGGCCCTGGAGGAAACTCTCATCAGTCTGCAATCTTTCACCTCTTTGCTTTCTAGTTCTCCCTCTACCTTTCTCTCTTTCTCTTATTTCCTACATCAATGCAACAAACACAAATGACAGACCAGAGTGAGTGACTTACCACTTAACTAACATCAGGCTACCATTGTACCCTTTTTCAGCCCCTTTGCTCAAAGTTCTCTGCACTTTCTCTCTCTTTCCCTTTGTTTATTTGGGCCTGGGCAGTGAACTGTAGGTCTGGTATGCTCAGCTTTTACTGTGTGCCATGGCCGTGAGAAAAAACACAGAGCATTTATTCCCTTCTGGAAAGTGTTTTCATCTGTAGCATATTTGTTTGTACAGTAGATGGTGTTAAATGATCAGCACAGTAAATGACTATTTAAAAACAAAGGTCTTTAAAGGTATTTAAAATTGACTTAAAATGTTGAGTTTTGTAGAAATAATTTTTAGTGGATGGAGGTAGATTCTGATCATGGCGATAGCGATAATCAAATATCCCCTGAGACTTTTTAATAGTTATCTTACAAAATGTTATACAGCAGAATAAATCATTTCGGTTGTAAATTACCATTCAGTATGGTGGATGAGAAAATTGCTGGAGCTTGAATGGAAGTTATGTTGATCAAGGTAAGATCTGCTCCACTGATTGTTGAGAAGTTCAGACCCAGAAGCCAATCAGTTCAAACTGAAGATTTTACATTACTGTTAAGGTGGGGCAGTGGTAGAATAGGTTCAGATTGAACTAAAAATCACAGAGATGCTTTTTAAACTTAGATCCTACTTCCATGTGTAAAACTAAATAAGGCATACAAAAGGATCTGTATAAAGCATTATTCTTGATGAACCAGGTAATCCTATCATGATATGAGGGCCGTTCAAGTGAATCCAGGGATTGTGACAAAATTTCTGGTAAATGAATGCGTAAAACCTATTTATGCATTTACAAAAGACTTTAAGCAGAGTATGGTGATGATACTCTTAGTCGCAGTAAAACATTGGAATGGTGCAAACATTTTAAACAACTCGTATGTCTGTGATTGATACGAGGTGGCTCTGAGCCCACTGTAATCGTTTCCATGAACTTTCACTAAGTGGAATGCCTGATCCTTAAAAATCAACAGATAACTTGTCACCAACTTGTTGGAGAGACGCATCTGTCTATGGGAACACACAATCATTCACCAACACCACTTACCAGCACAACTCAGCTGGGAGATATTGCAACATCCCCGTACATTCTAGACCTCTTTCCAGGCCATTTTTGTGCCATTAAAGGAGTTCCTGGGATGCCAGCAATTTAGATGTGAAGGAGGTAGTCTGATCATGGCTCATGTGCTGAGAACTTTTTACCTTGTTCGTAGTGAAATGCTGGAATAAGTGCATTTGTTACAGGGGATTATATACAGTAGAGAAATAATACTCTCATACTATCTGGCATTCCCTTTTTTTCTGTTTTTGTTTTTGGAAACAAAAATGTATTTGTATATAATTATTGATATAAATATAAATAACATTCATTAGAAATGTTGCAAATTGTTATCCTTAATGAAGTAATTGATCATGTACTGTATGCCTGATGATGGACTTTAAAATAAGTTTCATCTTAGCAGATGTTAGCCACACCTTTATAACACCAGGAAGCTGATTTTCTTCTTTTATTCATTCTCTACAAATTCAACAGGGTCACACTTCTCAATCAACATATAATCCAGCTCTACATGTGTATTGCACTCCGTGCAGCTTTGACCAAAAGTCGAAATGAGCTATAAGGTTGATCGAAATCTTAGACCCAGAAAACTCCTTAGCATGCCTCTTATCCTGGACAGTATGATCTCTAACATGATAATTTCATGTTGGCTTAGACATTGGGCAACTGGTTAGGAGCTAAAAAGCAGGATGCAGGTCTGGCATTAGAACTGAGCCCTGTCACAAGGACCCTGTTCTCTATGGTTTCCTTTTGTCTGTCATGGTTTCTAAATGTCTCTGCTGTAATGTTGCTTTTCTCTGATTCTTCGACAAAGGGGCTAGTGTTGAATTGTTATTTTCTCATCTTGCAGAGTGACCTAAAACTTATCAACGCTTAGGATTGTGTTAAGAAGATGCTGAAAAACAGTCGAAAGGTCAAAGAAAATAATTTTGAAAATGGGGCTATTTACTGTCATAATAATGTAATTTTACAAGCATAAACCACAAGAGAGTTGATAATTTTTTCTCAGTAATAACATACACTGTTGTATTTCATTCACCTTATACCAGACGGATTTATCAACACTATTAAATGCAATCACATCACATACCATAAAAACAGCCTTAGAATACTGTAGCAACCAACAGGGATTTATCAATTTAGTATTTAGAGTTATTGTAATGAAACTCACTATTGTTAATTACGTTTGAAGTTAATAACATGCAAAAAACAATGCTTTTTTACTTTGTAAAACTGAACATTTTACACCGTAAGGTCTTACAGTACTTCCAAGTGCTGATACAGTAAGGTCCTTTATATTACTTAATCACAAAAGATTATGGGAAGCATGAACTACACATGTCCCAATGTTTTAGAGCATATGGATTAATATAGACCTGTGATTTGCCTTATAACCAAAACAGTCAGGGTTGCTGTTATGTAAAATTATTCAACAATCAGATCTGTAGTAAAAAAATGCTCTAATTTCAAGTGTCTCAATTAAAAATGGATCGAGTTTTGGTCCGGAAAAAACTGTAGTGGTAAATTACAATTTAAAAAATGCTATTCATGTCATTGTGTTAAAAATAGGCATCTCTTTAGGACAGCAAGCCAAACAGTGTCTGTTAAAGCTATTAGAGCATTCTCCACACCCAAACAGCATCCTGGCCCTCATGACTGATGAGTCTGATCTCACCTTCGGGACTGAGTAGCCCTTGACCTCAGGAGATGATTGTTTACTACCAATTAAATCAACTCCCAGCTCTTCCGAATCCAGGCTAATCTGATAACGGCCCCAGCAATGTTGTTTTTCACTTTGGCTCATGTGGACGCAATGACGTACTGGACAGGAAAGTCACATGAAGTTCAAATGTGAGTAATCACAATCATTTATTATAACACGATTTTTTTCACACTTTCAGTAATGATCCGTGTTGACCACTATTTTTTGTTTGTTTATTTGTTTGATTTAGTCTTTCAGTTGATTTACATATTTTGTTCAATGTTTTTATTTGTTTATGCCCATGATTCATTTATTTTAAGTAGAAATTATTACGCATGATCCACTGATATAAGCATTTCACTGTATATCATACTGTGTATAGCTGTGTATGTGACAATAAAATTTGAATTTGATTTCAAATTTTGATTGTGTTTTTATTTCATAGGAGTTATTTTTTTTTAGCTGACTTTTAAATATTTTATTTAACAAATATGTGATTTCTCTTTCATTAGACTTTTTATTTTAGTTTATTTTTACACAAGGATTTTCACTGCTCAAATACGTTCACACAATTTTGCTCAGAAGATTAAAATTCTATGCGATTTTGGTCATTATTTAAGAAATTTATTTTGTTTATGGTCTGTGCATGGTGTGTTGAAGTCAAACCGGGACTTGTGATTAACTTTCTCCTGAATGAAGGTGTAAAAACTGATAGATGAAGATACTGCCACATTTCTTATACAGCCCTGACATTACTCCAAGCCATTTTCACATGTTTGGGTTATTAAAGGAGTTCCTGGGAGGCCAGTGTTTCAGACATAAAGAAGGCGGTCCGATCACAGCTCTAGCACACTTTTTACTTTGATGTACTAGTGAAATGATGAGATAAGTGCATTAGTGTAGTGGAGGATTATATAGAGAAATAATAAGTTTTTACTCTCATACTCTCACAATCTAAAGTCTCAGTTTGACTTAAACACCCTAGCATATTTTCACTTTAAATTTCTATTTATATTTGTCTTTATTTTACCATGATTCTTTTCACATGGTTTGGTTATTTTTATAAATTACTTTACCTAAGACAGTTTCAGATATAGAGTCAACACTTCCACACTGGTCCTCTTATAAATATCTAACAGTACTTTTTAGCTAGTGGGCTAATATATGGGAAAAGTTAGTCTAGTAGTGTGGATACTAAGGCAAAAGGAAAAGAGATGTGTACTGGCCCTCAAGTTCCCCAAACTGGTGGTCCTGACATATAGTACAAGAAGAAATAAATCTACTCTACTAAATATCTACCAGGAGAAAAAGAAAATGCAGTTGGATTACAATTACGATTATTGATTCTCCATCAGGTCCCTGAGCTGGACTAATGTTTTCACTCACTGTCATCCTGCTAACAGTTCACTTACTGTAATTCAGCTTAAAACTAAAGCCGAAGGCAGAGAGAGTGCCAAGACATTACTCTTTCTATCTGAATAGTCCAAAGCCGTGGAGCATTGAGGCTGACATGTAAAACGCCGTCTTATTGGGTAATAGTTACATCTGAAAATGATCATGTATTACAAGCTGACAGCTGCGTCAGCCTCTGAAGAAGCTCGGGACAAACTAACAGCGAAGAATTTAAAAAGCTAAGGCCTGACGAAACTTCCAAATAGCTTTGCCCACCACCAGGTCCTGGCTTCCTCTGGCTCACCCCAGAAACCTTGAATTTCAGGTAATGTTTTCCTGAAACTGTTCCAGAAGTTTAAAAGTTTCCATGGATGGGGGTTAGCCTGGAGAGTCAAAAGGCTCTGTTTGCTTGCGTAGAGTACCAACGGTTTAATAAAAGAACTCTTTTGAGACTGCCAGGAATCCTAAATCAAACCAGGGCAGCATGCTAACCATGCGTACACCTCTATGTGTGTGATGTCAGATCAGACCTCTCAGCCCTCAGCTCTCTTTGGACACAGGGATTAGGCCAGGCCACAGTACTTGCCCTGTGAGACACGTGTTGGGTTCAATCAAGGATGGCAAAAAGCAGACCTGTACCAGAGGCCTAGAGGGAACCTCCTGTTTTCTCCATCTACATGTGTGTGTGTGTGTGTGTGTGTGTGTGTGTGTGTGTGTGTGTGTGTGTGTGTGTGTTAGAATGTGTGTGTGTTAGAATGTCTGCCAGTGTATGAGTAGGTCAATCCTGTGCTGGCTTATTTTTTCCCCTGGTACACTTTGACAAATAACAGGCAAAGCTTCTCATTTGTTAGGTCCAGACCCTTCACTTATAAGATTAAGAGTCTTTTCGGTGTCACTGGCACTCGCTCTTTCTTTTCACTTGGGAACCCAAGAGCCGATTACAGTTCCAAGGTAGGTAGCCGATTAATTGCCCTGTTTATAGGACTAAATTGGCCTCGTGAAGAGATTGACGACAGAGGATTTTCTTACACAATAAAACCTGATAAATTTCCGAGTGTAAACCGAGCCACAGATCTCTCCTCGGCTGAAGTGTATGAGGTCTGGACGCTTAAATCACTCCACATCCGCTGTGTGTCCTGAGAAGAATTAATTGCTGAATTGGGGCTTTGGGAACTTTGTATTGGAAAGGAAGGCTGGAGAATAAAAAGATGATAGAAAATACTGGACGATTGAGAAGAAAGGAAACAGAAAATACTAGTAGATGGCGAAAACACTGATATGAAAAATTGTGATTTTAACAGCCTGTCATATTAGACAACCACATTTGTCTAGAGTAAAAAAGCATATTTATCAGATGTAAGATCTGCAGTCTGTTCTGCAGATGTTTTCTGTATGCAAAATCCAGTTGCCGTTTCTTGTGAGAATACATAATGGTCCAGACTAATTACAGGCATAAATAAAAGCTAACAAGTTTGTTTTTATGAATCTAACACCCCTCCATTTTTTGTTCTTAGCAATATCCATTGTTATATATATTTGTAGCTTCATACAAAAGGTTCTGAATCTATAATCTTTAAGACGACGCAAGAAAGTTAGACAAACCAGAACTAGTGAAACTGTTATTACATTAAGAACTAAATACTGTATATGCATATTATACAATATGTGCTGTAATTTGTGCACTTTAAAAACATCTGATTTAACACAATTTTTTAAAGAAACACTTCCCACCCCCACAAACAGACAAACAAAAAATTGTATACCTTTTTGAAAACATATTCTTTGGAGTGCATTAAACTCTTTCCTTATTTAGGGTTTAAAAGAAAATCTCTATTGTAGGCTTTTACGCATAATTAAAAAAAAAGTTTCCTCAGAGGGGAAAAAAATGAAGTCTTCAAGGCTGCAAACAGAACTAGTTTTTAATCAACTTTAATCGAATAATCAACTTTTTTTTTTTTGAAGACAGGTGATAGTTCTACACAGAATTAACAATTCCCCAAGCAACATATTTATTTTAGGTGCTTAATAATCCAAAAATGCTGGCTGCTACCCTCGCAACCCACCTTGGGATAAGCGGTTGGTAATAAATCCAAATAGGGTTCTCATTTTACAGGGTCTTAAGACCCATTAAAATGCTTCTAATCTTTGTTACCTTTAATTGGACAACTGCTCTTAGATTTCATAGAAGGTTAGACCCCCACTCTGAAACTATTCCTGTTATATTGTTCTGCCCACAATGTTTTAAACTTTCCCCCAAACTCCTTTACCATTCAAGATGTTAACTTATTTTTCTATTTTTCTTAAAACAAGTTGATCTTGGGAGCTATAGTCACAGGCTTCTATCACATGATATGAATCTTAAAAGTTATATAAGTCTAAAACATGATATAAATCTTGATAAGAATGTCTAACAAGTGTAAATCAGGAAACCAGGTGACCTCTAAAACCCTTAGACTCTCCAATCATGTAAACGTGACCAAAACTGAAATCTGGACCCGGACTGGCCCAGAGGCTGGGTGTGGGTGTTGATGCGGAGAGTCGCCGGAGGTCTGAGTGCTAGGCCGAGTGGAACGTGTGATAAACGAGTGTTATCTGGAGGCCTCTGCATTGGGAAGAACCCTCTGTTTCCCCCTGATTACATTAGCAGGCAGGAAGAGAGAGGGGGGGCATGTGGGGAATTGGTGGAATTCCATGCAGCAGGCCAGGCATTTCTCTCGCTTTCTTTCATTCTGTTTTATGTTTCACTTGTTTGTACGTTGATATGATGATTTGGTGTGGAGGAGGTCTAGGTATGGGTGATATTGATGTTATGTTCTGATTTCTTAATTCTTCCTTATTTGAAAGCGAATATAAAGGTCATGTAGGTGGACAACGTTCCTTTGACATATATCCAGATCTAAATGTGAGAAACAATTAATTTCTGTTAGTCAGTAAAGTCTAATCTGCAAACAGCAATGTTAATGTCTACCAGCACCTGCCTCAGTGCAGCCTCCATTTCCTCTTTTCACATCGCAATAATCCCCAAACACCTCCTCACACAAACATGCACACCCATATCTGGAAAAGAGGTCAAAACCCATCGCCAAGTGGCCACTATATTAACCCTTATCTTTTCACCTCAGACCCTGCAATAACAAATGTTTGTAGTGAACTCAAATCCTGGCAAGTCCATCATGTCTGTTTGTGGATGATTCATGCCACTAGCTGCCGTGTCGGTGAGTGGCCACTTAAGCTGATTGTTTCCTCGGAGCGGAACCTTGCTGGAGTCTTGTCCCATTAGTGCTGGAGAAAACTGGCATGCTGGCTGGGACTATGTAGCATGCCTGTAAAGAAATATGGTTGTATATGCATGTGGTTACAAAAAATTAAAAATAAAATTAACATATATGATTTATAATAATGTGGGGAACTTCCCTGGTGCTAGATAAAATTTCCAGAAATTACAAGAAAAATTTGTTATTTATGTAGGAAAATCCCACAGCCGAGTTGAATGCTTGATTGTAATTGGGAAAAAATTGTGATAGGTTTAAATACATAATTCTAATTGCAGGTTTATATTAATGATCACTTTCTCATAACTGTTTCAGCTTAAATTACATAATAATTTAACATTTTATTTGATTTTTAAATGATGTTTAACATTTATGTATGGAAAAGGTGTAACTTTCAGTTTTCTGCCAGAACAAAGAAGTTCCAAGTTCTTACTAAGGAGACGAGATGTATTTTTGTTGTTGTTGATGAAGTTTTTTTTTTTGTTTGTTTGTTTTTTGGTTGGTCTGTTTCATTACTTTGAAGAGCTAAAGAAAATTAGATGTGTGTAACTGATTCTTGATTACGATTATACTGTCATAAAGTATATGATATTAGGAATTTATTTTGTTCACATTCCACAACATTTAGATTTAAAACTAAAAAAGTATAACACAGATGCTGTTTCTACAACTAAAGAATACATAATTGGGTTCCCTAAGTTCCTTCTGTCATGTCACATTTTGGAGTGCTCATGTCAGGAAGAAGGAAAAGAAATAAAGAGGGAATCTGAGAGCAGAGAAAGAGAGTGAGAGAGATAAGGAACAGGCTGAGTCCCAGAGAAATGTGGCGTGGTCCTTCCTCTCTGGCATCCTAAGGAGGAAGCTGCGGTTCTCTATTTGAACTGCCACAATCCCTCTGAGAGCCTCACAAGTAACAGAGCAGAGCAGAACAGTCCACCCTGTCCATGTTGCACTTTCTCTCTCTCTCTCACATTTCCTTTCTTAATCCCCCCACATACTATCAGCATTTAAATTCTCTGTAATTATATCACACATATCACAGGCTACAATGTACAAAAGCTCACTTAAAATATACAACTAAAATTCGGAATTTCGGAATTTTGACAAACTATGCTAAACCATGCGTGTCCACTATGGCTTCAGATTCCTGTTTTTGGCTGATACAAGTGAACCCTGGTGTGATTTTCTATTGTTGTAGCCTATCTGAGTTAAGAAGTTATGCATTCTTAAATACTTTTTTGCTCACCAAGGTTAGAAAGAGTTGTTATTTTAGACACTGCATACTCCCTGTCAGATTAATCCAGTCTAGTCCAGCCATTCTACTCTGACCTCTGTCATTAACAAGACATTTCCACCAACAAAACTGCCACTTATTGAATGCTTTGTTTGTTTTTTTCACACCATTCTGTTTGAGCTCTAAAGATCCTGTTTGTCAAGCATTTCCCCCATCTTTATGTTTGATCTAAACATCAAATGAACTATGGATCTGTTGCTGCAAGATTTTATTTATTGCATAATTGCCTTAATGCACATGTGTTAATATTAAAGTGAACATGCGTGTGTATCTAATATTTGTGATAAATTCTAAAACTAACATAAGGTAATTCCAACTATTTCATATGTGTAAAGATTCATCTGCATGTTGTACTTATGAGTGCTACAATATGCCCTAGCTGGAGAACTGAAGACCCATAGCTTCCATACTTCTTCCATTATAACTGATTTTACTGTACAGGAAACCTGCAGTAAAAAAAAAAAAAACATTTAATTTAACAGTCCCTTAAAATATTTTGGAAATTATTAAAGCTCTGCTATAGTGGTAAACATAAATGCAGTACATTTTCTCACAGTTGTTACATTTCTATAGGGTTTTTTAAGTAGCTTTCACCAGATCTTGTAAAATTCATTAAAACGTCTGATCGGATTTCCCACACACCGTTTGTCCGGTTTCACTCAGTGGTAAACTCTAGTATCCATATTTCCAGCCCACATTTGGACCCAATCCCCACAACTCGCCAGCCTAAAAACAATCACATATACCATGGTTATTTTTCTCCATTCATTTTGCTTTGATTTTTTTTCAGGCTGTTCCTTCAGCAACATAGTTATCTGTTGTGCACATGCCCGGCTGACACAGTGGGGGTCTGTAAGAGAACAACAGTCTGTGGCTGCATGCATGCACACACACACACACACACACATAAAACCGCAAAGACTCTGATAAGCTTGTGATTTCCCCTCAGAGCGCCGAGCAACAGAGACCAGCACAATACCATAGACCTCAGCCAGTAATCTAAAATAGGCTAAAAACAGAGGAGGCGCATATGACATTATCAGTTAAACAATGCACTTAAAATTGATCCTGATTCGGCTGACCTTTCACCTTTTTAATTTAGTATCAAATATAAATCACTTACTCACTCATCATCTATACCACTTTATCCTGTATTCAGGGTCGCCAGGACCTGGAGCCTATCCCAGGAGACTTAGGGCACAAGGTGGGGTACACCCTGGACAGGGTGCCAATTCATTGCAGGGCACACACACATACACTCACATTCATTCATTCACACACTACGGGCAATTTGGGAACGCCAATTAATCTACAGTACATGTCTTTGGACTGTGAGAGGAAACCAGAGTACCCGGAGGAAACTCACCAAGCATGGGGAGAACATGCAAACCTCTCCAGATCCAGAGCTATCACTAGTCTCTGTGATGATCCTGATATCTTCATTAGCTATCCTATGTTGTCAAGGTGTTTGAGTGTCCAGAAGAGGGACTTGCCATAAAGCCCTTTAATAGACCTGTATTGAGTTCCCTGTTTATTTCATTGGCAACCAACCCATTATAGTTTGCATGTATTCCATCATTAGTTGCTTCCATTCAGAGTCAGTTTCACTCGAGGACCACTTGCCTTGTTCCTGCTGACTTCAAGTGTGGTCTCTGTGATGACATCTGGAATCTGGAGCTGTCTTCCTAGGTTGACCTTAACCTGTCAATCTTGGAAAGCAGTCCACCTGATGATCAGGGCTGGGTTAATGGCTTGTCCTTCAGACTTATGAAAGCAATGGCCTGTTTCACTGGATGGACCTGCTTACTGATTTTGATTATGTAAAGCTGATTTGTGACAATATAAAAAAAAAGCGCTATACAAATAAAAATTGAATTGAATTGAATTACTGATGGGAATCCCTGTGCAGATGGCATTTCTGGTTGTCATCAATAATCCCTTTCCCCTAAAACGTTCAGGAAAAGCTGTTCCCCATGTTTTTGTTACAGGTAATGTTTTTCTATTATTATTATTATTATTATTATTATTATTATTATTATTATTATTATTTTGCCCTGACGCACCAGGGGAGGTTGGATGGGCTGTTATTGGACACTGTAAAATGATTGGATCATTTCATGGACACTGCTTGTTCTCATTTAGTCCACAGCAAAAATTCTGCATCTACATCCCAACTAAACTATTTTGAGAGTGACTTTTCCACTGCTGTTTGTACCTATCTATGGACCAGCCAAGGTTAATTTCTGTGGACCTTGTTTCTCAAGATGTGTGAATTGCAACCATACAACCACATCCTGCCTGACCTACATCCATATGTCCCACCAGTTGGCTGTGCCAGGTTCTGCTTGTTCTACAGTACTACTTCCCTTGCTCATTCATTCAAGTTATTCAAGTTTCAACTTTAAATAAATAAATAAATGAATGAACAAATAAAATGTATCTTGCTGGCCTAGATGAACAGTGCATCTCTTGGTCTGTCTGTATATAGCTTGCTGGCTAACCGCTTCTATGGCTGCCTTCTCTGACCCTGTACTTGACAACAGTTGTACAAAGTGGGAATCAACTATTTATTACATTGTATAATAGCAAATGGGCAACTGTGTGTAAAAACTCATAGTTTATATACTCAATATATATATGTTTAATGTCACAATGTCAAGCTCTTTGTTATAGCTCCTTGTCTGTCGCACAGTCTGGATCTTTTGCCTCGTGTCCACCGCTCACATATTCCTTCATGTAAGATCCTTGTTTTCTCAGTTGTGTTTGCACTTTGATTAATAAATATATCTGGATTTGTGTCTCACTTTTGCTTCCAATACCTGACACATATCGATCTTGGGAAGCACTGGGTTCTCCTGATCCAGTAGCCATTATGTTTGCTTTGGAGCACTAATAAACAGTCACACTGAAGAGTAAGGCAAAAGGGCAGTTATTAAACTGTTTTGCTCATCATGGACTAAACTGTCCACTATTAACAAGCAATGGTCCTCTCAAAACAAGCAATTCCATCTACGTTATTCAGAATAGCTAAAATACCCATTGTCCTGTCTCATTAGAAGTGAGCAAGTACATGCTTGACACTCAGGGAAAGCTCCATAGTGTCTGGCTTGTAGAGATGTAACTCTGAAACCAGATCTGCTATTCAATGAGACACAGAGGAGCTCAACTGCATGATGATAAAGTATGTTTCTAATTTCTTTGACTGTCTTATAATGTGTGTGTGTGTGTGTGTGTGAGGAGGGTGACGGGGAATGAGTATGCCTGCTTTCTTTAAGGAAAAGGAGCCACTTGGGATAACACTGGAAAATGTAATAATAAAAACAGCTATTGTATCCTTTCAAGCACAATTCTCATCATTTGTTTCTTATTTCGGTGGAAAATCAGTTTAACAGTGGAATTTTCCTTTTGGAAACTGTCCATGCATGCTTTTTATCCAACGAGATCCTGTTTTGAATTGAAAGAGTGATGGCAGCATGGAGGATTAACCTCAAACTTCATAAAGTTTTCTGGTTGCTAACATTTTATTTCTTTTCTTTTCTTTTTTATATATACAATGCACAAAATGGATTTGGGGTAGAGTGTGGATTCTCACAACTTTCTTGTTGCACTGGTGGAATTCACAACCTCCAGTGTCATTGTTATTTTTTATTTTTTGTATGTTATCATTTATTTTATATAAACACCAATAGCTATAACCAATATACCTACAAGTAATATCAACCTACTGCGTTCTATCAGTGGAAAAGACAGATTCTGTTATTGTTGTTTGCTGTTATTTTAATTTGCATTTACCTGCATGTGTTGCTGATAAAAGCAAAAAATTTAATTTTCAGACATAAACAAGAAAATCTGTGTATTTAGGTGTGTATGTGGGTGGGAGTTCACACGTGGGTTATAACCTTGGTTAAATGCTTGACCCTCTATAACCACCAGAAAATTCAGCTGTAACAACATAATCAAGGTGTCTGGGAGGTGGTGGTGGTGGTGGTGGTGGTAGAGCTAGTGGGGTGGGTGTGTATGAGATAGGAGTTCTCATGCCCTGTGTTCTCTTAATATCCCGAGGCATGGTGAGTAGGGGGCTAACTTCATTAGCACACCTGTATCTTCATGAACACTACTATTTGCTCTGTCCACAAAGTGCTATCAAAACTTTTCCTTTCTTTCTTTCTTTCTTTCTTTCCATTCTTTCTTTTTTCTTTCTTTCTTTCTTTCTTTTGTTCTTTCTTATTTATTAATGAAATTATTTATCTATTTATTTATTCATTATCTATCAGTGATGGCTCAGTGGTGGCTCAGGGCAGTGCTGGTTCAGTGTATTAAATGCTCTGAGTTACGGATCGGAAGATCAGTGGTTCGAGCCCCAGCTCAGCCAAGTTGCT
>JAOVVA010000044.1:2603138-2614505 GCA_028565275.1 Leiocassis micropogon
CACACACACACACACACACACACACACACACACACACACACATACACACAGAGGAGAATTACCTGGAGCACATCCACTGATTATATGCCATAATGTCCAGCACAACAGAGACTATTTTACTTTTTCTTTTCAGAAGTGATCACCTCCATCCTCCTTTTCACTCATCTCAGGCATGCTCTCTATCTGTCCCTCTTTACTCATTTCATTTGCTCTTTCTTTACTTTCTCCCTCTCCCTTTTTTTAATTTATACTGACGTGGAATTAAACACGCTCTGGCCAGATAGTCTCAAGAAACGTGAGTCTCAGGAAACGTGGATAAAAACTTACTCAGGACTTTGCGGAGTAAAAACAGCCAATTTGGAGTCATTTTATGCTCCATTCTACAATACACACACACACACACACACACACACAAACTTGTGTGTTTTCAGCATGACTATTGCCCACACACACCAAGCTCTCATGACTGACTGATTAATTGAAAAAAGTTTCAAAAAGGTTAAATAATAATAATAATAATAATAATAATAATAATAATAATAATAATAATAATAATTTATATAAAAATATGTTTCACATCTGTTTTTAACTTTTATGCTTGTGTACATTTTAACTGAGCAATTTAATGATAACATACACAAACATAAACAAACATGGTTTTATTATGAGACTCAAACAATAGTAGAAACCACTCATTCACTTACACACGTAAACACAAAAATACTTTCTTCTGCACAGAATCTATTTTTACCTAATACACTAAACCTCTTGAATAAAACCCAAACATACTAATTTTATTTTTCCCAGTTGCTTGATGCTGTCACGTGTTTCTGCTAAATTCAGACATGTCAGATGTCCAGACTGGACCGGAGAACCACTGGAGCTCAGTTTGCATTTGTTTTGTATTAGCGAGCATTATGTGCCTTTTAGGGGTGGGCAGGAAGTACGCTTAGTGATGTGCATTTTATTATATCCCTCAGTACACCAGAGAAAGGGAAGCACATGTCGGGGGCTGAAATATTAGAGATTTTAGATTAGCTTGGGGAATTGCTTTCTGGATGCAACAATACTCCGTCCAACAATTCTCACACCTCCTTTCCCACAACCCCCAGCCACCACAACCACCCCCAGAACCAGCCTGCTGCAGACTAATGGAACTTTCTGACAGTAATACGTCAGACGGTGTAATACAGAAAGCGTATTCGCATGGCCTTTTCAGAGTAGAGGAGGAAATAGCTATGCTGGCAAGAAGGGAAAAAGGGGCTCCTGCATTAATGGGTGGAAAAGCACCTGTTTGTGGCCTGATGGTGTCTGCTGAACTCAGCTTCTCTTTACTGTGCTGTTATTTTTTGAGTTCTGTGTGGTTTCATGCCTGATGAAGCATGCATAGGGTCAGTGATGGATACAGACCTCGCATTAATTCTGCAATTGATGTGACTGGATATAAAGATTTTAAAAAAAAATTTTGTTCCATGTTGGAAACTAATTTGTACTTAAAGGTCTAAGTCTACTACATGGTTTTACTATAGTAAATGTAATCAGTTAAATTATACATATATATATATGTTTTAATGAATGAATTAAAAAGTTTTATTAATTTAGTTTTTAATGTCAGCATAAATTACTGGATCACATACTGGATTACATAAAAATTTGAATCCAACCCTCATTTCTTTAAATAAAAATAAATGAAATAATGAGGAAAAGAAATTATGAAGATTAAATAATATACTGTGACAGGCTTCAACGTTGCTAAAGATACTATTTAAAAGGTTGTTGCTCATATAACAACCTCAGGATCAACCTTATTTCCCCTCTTGCCTGTTCCAACCACGCAGCAATCAGTATCACCAGTATACTAATCACCGGCCTGATCATCTGTCATCATCTGCACCTGTTTTTCACTTGTTTTTATTTTATTTTATAAAAAAAAAAATTATAGTAAGCTACTGTGTGGCTTAACAAACAAACAATATTCCTCTGAAATGGCTCAGGTACAGGAACTGGACTGATAATGAGAGACAAAACCTTGCCGAAAATGAGGTCCAAAAAGTACCTCAGGAAGCCTGGAGAACTATTTGTCAAGACTACATTAAAATACGAGAAGATCTGGGTCTTAGTAAACATAATAAAGAAATTAAGGCTGACTTTTTTTTGCAGTACCATATATTCCTCATTTTTAGTGAACACATATTTGACAAGTAACAATGAGTAGAAAATTTAATTTATTCTTAATCATACTTTGCACTGAAAACAAAATCTTTTTCAGTCTTTGCAGTATTTGTAGCTACAAATTGAGAATATATTAAAAGTAACTTACTGTAGCTGTATTATTGCCATATTATGCATACAACTTGTGTTGTGTTTTGCTGTGTTATGGAGCTGTACCTACAGTAGACATTCTACCTCTTAATACTTGGCATGAACAAAATGCATTCCCCCATGGTGATTTGTTCACTATTGATCTCTTGCTTAATCAGCATTTTAATTTTTTTACTCACTTTTTTTTTATCCCAGCAACGCATTTTATGCAATTCTTTTTTTCATTCACATTCAATTTATGTTTTATTCAAGTATAAGATTGTGTATTTAAGAAATTATTAAAAACTAGATGACTTAGTTTGTGAGGAACTTAATTGCACACTCATATGCATGTTTTAAAAATGCACAATGCCATTTGTTGAATTTTGGAATTAACTAAAATTTTAACATGGTGCTATGAAGTGTGTGGAATAAAGTTGAGAGATTGCGTTTAATAAGTAGATTTCAATTGCACACTCATAAGCATGTTTTAAAAAATGTACAGTGCCATCTGTTAAATTTTGAGATGAACTAATAATGAGGGTGGATTTTCCATTGGCGTTTTCCAATTAGATTTCAAAGTAGCATATGTTCTCTTCTTGTGGGCCTATTGTGATGAAACAAAGCCCAGGTGTTACCTCAAGTGCGGCCAAATTCACCTGAGAAAACCCCATTAGAATTCATTCAGTATTTTTTATGTGATGTGCGCACAAACAAAAAGAGAAACAAGAAAACAGGCAAGAAAAAATCTTAGAAAAAAATTTATTATATGTATATGTATGCAATATAAAAAAAAAATTTCTATATCTGGCTGAATTTTGGTCTAATGCTAGTTAAGAAGGGTATTTTTTTAGTCATGATTAGATATTCAGATGGTTCTCCAGTATGTATGGACAAACAACATGTATGTATGTTGACAAACAAACCATTTAGAGTTCCCTTTTAATATTATTTTATATAAGAAGATTACCTGCTTTACATGTTTCTCAGCTCTGATCATCTCTGGTTGGAGATTCCTCAGCAGTGGCTCATTTACATAAACACTGAATCATTGCATTTTGAAAAAGAACAAAACAGTGGGAAATTGTTTGAAAGTATGACAGTATGAAAAGTATATTATCTGATAATATCTGATAAAAATCTTTATTAGAGCATTAATGCAAACACACTTTAACAGCCTTAAACCTCCAGGTCTTGGGATTCTATTTTCACCTCATCATTTGAATGATATTGGAAAAGGGTGATGTGAGATTGTGTGTGTGTGTGTGTGTGTGTGTGTGTGTGTGTGTTTAGCCTTAAGGCCACATTTTTTAGCACCTCCAGAGTCTCACTCCCATATTGCACTATATGTGGCAGAAGGAAAAAAGAAAGAAAAGAAAAACAAGAGGAGTAAACGTTTCAGACTCGACCACCCGTAACTCTCTGGGAGCTGGAGATCTGAGAGCTTTGTGAGATTTAAGTCCAGCCCTGAGGACAAGGCACGCTGACTCCGCAGTAGTGTCCCAGAATGCCGTGTGTGGTGTTTACTTTGCTGATCCCATGGCTGGGGCTCCAGAGGGACAGCAGACCACCAAGGACTCTCTGGCACCGTGTGGCTGGGCGGGTCCAGCGGGTACGCTGGGCTGATGGGAAATCTTGGCCAGTGTGTGGGAGTGCCTGAGGTCAAAACCATGTCAGGAATTAGTCGGATAAGAGTGTATAGATTTATGTATTTATTCATATTTGGTTTTTTTCTGTTTAACTATGGCCTCACGGTTCACTCCTGTGTAAACACAGTTGAAGTTTATGACTGCACATTAGGGCTGAATTTATTGTCTGGGATGAATTCGTTCTTGCTTTCACCACAGATTACGAACAGTACGCATGGTGCATGATATGTAGCACATTTAATCTGAAAAATTGGCAATTAAACAGAAGTGTGAGAAATAATGGGGCATAAAGAAATATTTTGGAGTCACTTATAAGTCTTTAAGTATGCAATTTACCTTACTTCATTCTTCATGTGTTCATTTGTTTAAAAACTAATAGTACTTTTAATTTGTAATATTTCTAAAAATAGTCAACAAATAATATTAATAAGATGTATTTCAGTCATGTCAAACTTACAATGTTTTTATCTTTTACTGACAGATTATTTTTGTTGATGTTTATTTCTAGAAAGACACATACTATACTTATCTGTCCATAGAATAATATAGGAATTTGAAGAAAAAGAAATCTGGTAATAATTTTCATGGCTTTATATTTATTGTAATAATCATTTCAGTATGTGAAATTTTTTTTTTTCAAGATAACATTGCTTGCTAAGATATTATTTTATTGCAGTATATCCACTGTGTAAACTGTGATATAAAAAGAAGGGAAAAAATGCATTTATATTTAGCAACAAATCTACCCACCACATGGCATATTTTTTCCACTATGTGACTAAACACAATTTAGAAAAATGAAATGGCATTAGAATATATGATTGTGTTGTGTCTGTGTCTAAACAGATAACTCCTTGCTCAAACAAACGTGCAGTAATTCTTCTAAACACATTTCCCGTGCTCCAGGAAAAGTACAGCTTCACATTCTTGCTTTAAGTTTTAGAGATTATTTTATCTAAGTGCTTAAAGATCAAAGTCATAAAGGTATTTGAATTGTAGCGAGTGTATTTAATTGACTTGGCTTTTAATATTAAGTTAATCTAATATTATTTAGTGTAATCTAAACACAATCTTTTCAATTTGTAATAAATGACACATATAAAAGTATTTGTTACATTTATTTTGTCAAGTAATGGTCACCGCTTTATCTCTACATTGTTTTATTAATTTATGTTTAGCAGCCTACTATTTATATTTGTTTATCATCTATTTCAGAATGTTTGTACAAACCTCAAATCTGAATCCAAAATTATATTTTTGTACTTATTTTACTTGGTAAAAGAAATATTAATATATTTTGCTTCTGATTAGCTTTAACATAATAATAATAATAATAATAATAATAATAATAATAATAATAATAATAATAATAATTTTCCATCAGTATTTGCAGCTTTATTTTGCAATTCCTTGTATTTTTCATTTAGGTTAACCTTTCTCAACCTAATATATTTGTCTTTTTCCCCAAAAATAATCACTCAGACAATATTTTATTGAAAGATTCATACTAGCCATCATTTCACTTTCTGTATTCAGCAGCTATGTATAACGTCTTACCAATGTATATTTTCTCTCTCAGTCCTCTAAGTGGATATATTTATGCAAAGCAGAGAAAATGCTTTTGTGCGCTTTAGTGCCCTCCTCCAGGAAATGTAGCGGTTAACTCTTATGTGCAATTTTTACTTATGTTTCAGGAGCTGGGATAGTCACTTTTTCCACAAAACTTTTCAGCGCTAATAGTGTTTAATGTATGCATATACAGTGTATGGCAGTCCACTCTATATTATTATGTTTTATTATGTATTATAATATATTTCTGTTTTATTGTTACTATTAGAAGGAACAACACTAGATCCACCAATCCTTATCTCATGATGAAACATTTCTATGTTGGCGGGTGTGACCTCTTCCAGGATGAATCTTCCCATCCTCCCCATCCACAGGTCAGTAGTAATTATATAGGTCTGTTACAATATACCAATGCTTTAATTATTCTTGAAATAGAATAATTAAAACACATTAAAATATATGATCATTAGTGCATTGATATGTTGCATTGCATTATTGCATTGATATCTGGAGATATGTGAAAAATGTGCGAAAGCAGCATTCAGTCAATCAGCAATCAAAAAAATCTAGTGATATTGAATGGAAGGTTTACTTTGACAATATAAGCCTCTTACTCAAATATAGAAGCTTCTCCCCATTCTGTCTATTTACTAATTTTATTTAAGGAACCATTTCTTGAAGAGAGAGAGAGAGAGGAACTTTTTTGTATTAAAGATGTATTAAGTAAGATCAGTCTTGCAAAAAAAAAAGAGAAAAAAATGGGATGTTTAGGTAGGTTCAACATGATTTTATTTGATTTATTTATTTATTTATTTATTTATTTATTAGATTTCATGTCAAGGAAGATCTGCCCAGAGTATGTTAAGTAACCAATACAGTGTCTATAAAATGACTGACAGGAGGTGTACCCAAACACAAACAAGGATTCTGTACACTTCAGCTTTCCAAGCATTTGGTTTTTTTTTTTCATTTACTGTATAAGTTTTTGATAAATCTTAATGCTTATTGTATTTAGTTGTTTATCATGTCATCATGCTCTCCATGTTGCTTGTACAAATATTTTTCAAACGCTCCTTTAAATGCACATTTTTCATAAATTTATTCTTGAAAAAACATATTCAACAGTATTGGTATATACAGTAGATTGATCCTAATCATCTGAATGTATTTGTACATTAGATTTCTAAGAATGTGATACTGATTTAAAAAGGTAAAACAAAGAAAATGAAAGTCCTCATTCTAGTCCTCCAGAAATGTATTCTTCTCATGAGTGTTGACTTGGCTGGTGTTTAGTGGGGTTGCCAATATTTCAGGTGTTACCTTTTTTTTAAATGGAAAAACCTATTTGTCTCTGGAGGATTGAATGGCAAAAACGTGGAGTAGCCAAGAGGAACACGGAGGGGGCAGTGCAGGTGTGCAGAGCGAATTAGCCATCACACAGCACCACATTAACTTGTGCTGACTTGGAGGAAAGTAGGTTGTGCAGAATGTACGATCCAAGAAGTGTGTGATTGTATGTATAAATGCCTTGAGATTTACATTTGAATGTCTGCACACCTAGACAGAACTCAGACTTAGCAAAGCGCCGCAAGAATATCACACTACCGTTTTCTTGACACTCAACTCATTATTTTTTTTTTGTTCCCGGTTCCCACACACACATTCCGTCACGCTTCTGAGTATCTACCCCAGACACTCCTTTCACGCAGGGTCATTTGTCACCCCAGCAACTTGGTGAAAGACATGGATGGCAAGTCAGAGGGAAAAAGCTAATAAGCTTAGGGCTAAAAATAGAGTATGTGCTGGGTAAGAGGGAAAATTCAGAGGAGTGATGCTTCAGCCTCAGAAACAAGGACAAGAATGGCAAGAAATTACAAGGCACAATTGTCAGTGTATCAGTCTTCTGAACATTTTTAGAGAGGATGTAGTAACTTGGCACACACACGCACACACACAAACACACACTGACTTTGTTCCTAGTTATATTTATGATGCAAATAAATGGCAACACTTTTTTTTATGAATATCACATGTATGATGATTTTTGAATCCACTGATAACATATTACGATACACTGCAAAAATGATATATTAGCAAAGGTGAAAATATTTTGATTTTAGTTTACAATTTCTTAAAATTAGATTACAGCAGACCAAATATAAGATTGTTAAGCTTACTTATAGACAAATCTTATTTTCTGTTAAAGCAAATGTTTCTTGTTCTATTGGCAGATCACTTTTTAGTCATTATATGTTTCAAAAAAACATTCTGACAATAGTACAAAAAAAGACACTTAAAACTTGAAAAAGAAATATAAAAATAAGCTTAACAATCTTATCCTTGATCTAATGAAGTTTAATTTTAAGACGTTGTAGGTAAAATTTTACTAGATTCAAGATACTTTCACATAATTTATTTTTTAACAGTGCTTATAGTGTCATTACAGTATGCATAATGCATATACTGTATACACCTACGGCTATGATGTAATGATGTTTTTAATAAATTGTTTAGAAAACAATGTGGATAATACTGTGCTATTGTTTTTTGTATAATAATAATTATTTTATTTGGGATCATTAAAGTATCTATCTTTCTATCTATCTATCTATCTATCTATCTATCTATCTACAATATCTATCTATCTATCTAAATTTGTTTTTTTTTGTAAGTTTTTTTTTTAATGCTATTACATGTTGGTAAACTGTATAAATATAAGTTTATAAATTGTACTAGATAGGATAGCAAAGGATAACTTTGACATTTTAGTTGAAGTAGGGCAATGTTGTTAAGCAAATATCTGAAGTTACAGGTTTTCTCAGTCGCTTTGGTGCTTTTCTCACTTCACTATTAACATTTGCACAGCAGTTAGTGTATTTCTCAAAACAATTGGTGCAAACTGCAAAACCTAGTGGATAACCTGCAAAAGCAGGTCACTTGCTCAAAATCGATAATCCATTCCTCAAAAGCAAGTATTCATGTTAATGAAACTGCCAGTGTCATCAAAATGAGAAGTCTTGACACCATCTTTATGAACAAGATAGTCAAATGGCTGTGTCATGTTTTCATTATGACAGTTTGCAGTATTCTCTCAGTGTTTTCCAATGCAAAAAAAGGTCAGAACTCGGTGACACTACCTGACAATGCTCAAGACAGCACTATGCACTTTTTGTACAGCCATTTACAGTAAAATCTACAGTAAAGTTAGACATTCCTGTAGTTAAGGAAGTAAGTGAGTACCAGACACTGAATACGTATGTTTCACATTTTTACTGTGTAGGCTGTTTGTAATTCTACAACATTGTGCAAAAAAAAAAATACTCTACAGTCACTTATGTAGAATAAACATAAGAAACACCCTTTTGGTAGAGCTGTGCACAAATGTGAACAATATAACAGTACATATTGTAACTGAACATACGTAAATCATTCTGGCACATCCAGATGTTCCTGTCTGTCTGGCCACATATTTTCAATTGTTCAATTTAGGAGACATTTCCAGGAAAAAATAATAAAGAAAGGTATAAAATTTGCTTGACAGAATTTGATAACTAATTCAACAATTTTGTATGTAATGACTCAAGCAATGAAATGAAGACTATTAGTTTTATTGGAAATGACTATTCAGCATCCAAAAGTATAGTTCATTTTGACTGACATGACATAAGCTAATTATAATGTTATAAAACGGCAAAGAATTGTATTAAAGCAACTGATACATGTCCAAGGGCATTTACAATTTGTTCAGAGGAAGGAGAAATTGCTACTATGATGTGCACAAATGACTAAATGTTGTGGAGGTTGCACTAATGGTTTTGAGACTTTTCATTCTGATCTGAGAAAAGCACCAAAGCAACTGAGAAAAACTGTAAATGCTTTGAGCAAAAAGTCAGCTGTCCCTCATGTCTAATCTATTCTACAGAAGCAATGGTCAGGAGACATTCTGGTGGATTTGATCTGAAATGAATCAAAAGTATTTGCAATGTCAGCTCGAGTGTACACTGCCATTTAAACAAAAAAGGGATGTAGTGAATACAAACAATTCTGTAATTTATGTTAATATTTCAACATTGTATTTTTTTACTCAAGTTGATGTCACCAATTTAATATGTAATTAAATTGTTGTCTTAGTAAAGTTTATGCACTTGGATTTCACTAATTTTAGATCATTAATTTGAATAAATATTACACACTACTACAATATGTAGTACTTTTCATTTTAGAAGCAAAACACAGTAATTTTTTTTTTATTTATTTTTATTTATTTTTTTAAATAAAAAATAAATCATTTGAAAGCTAAGCACTGATCACGTGTGTCAATGTGTTAAAAGTTAGTACTAGGATTACAGCAAATTACAGAATATGAATATTACTTTTAGAATTCAAACACATTCAAAGACTATAAATTAATAACATTTTTGTTTAAACCACTTTAGGAAACCTAAACTATTAAGTTTTACCTAAGCAGTCATTTAAAATACACCTTTATTTCTCAAAAAATGCTAGTTATCAATTAAATATAGCACTGAACCATTATCTAGACTAATACAGACATCTAATATATTATAAATAATAATAGGTCTATATTATTATTATTCATAATAAGTTGAATTTTTAATAATGCTTATAATTATTATTTTATTAGTAGTAATAGGAGGAGGAGGAGGAGTAAAAAATATATAAAATCTATTAATTACTTAATATAACATACATATATATATACATACACCTAGCTCTTTTTTATCAATACCTCTATAGTACAAATTTATATTATATATAAAAAAATGTTAAATATTCTCATTTTAATCTAGACCAATGAGGTGCTTAACTCTTCAATTGCCTTAATGGTCTCAAGCATTATGTAAATTCTGTCTGATTTCACAGTTTACATTATATGAAATTAAACACTCAGTGTTTCTTTGCTTTACTTTAACATATCAAATTTTACATTTTACTAAAAAAGTTTTAAAGTGTGGATTTTCAAAGAAGTGTAGTATATTTGAGAAAATAAGTTTTTACATACCGACTTAACTAATTTGTCTTTTGTCATTTAATACAGTCTTATATTTAAGTGAAAAGATACCGCAATCAATGCTAGGGCTTAAGAAAAAGAGAAGAAAAGCCCTTCATGACCCAGTTACAGTAAATCAGAAGGCAAATAAACAGTAGTGTCAGTAGTTTGTGATTTTTGAGGCTGAAAGAATGAGCCACGGAGCCGCGATCTTCCTGTTTTGCAAGGTCGGTGCGGTTAGGGACATAAATGCCAGGCCATGAAATGAGCTGGCACAGAGCGCTATTGTAGGATGGATAACATGACAGTGTGGGCATGGACGAACAGATGCAATAATACACACTGAGATCCAATGTAGCTGTGGGTGTTATACAAGCATGGCATACAACATTTGAGTAAAATTTAGGACAATGTGATGGCTCTGGTACTCAGTCCAAAAATAAAAAAAGAAACACGGTGGAACTGTGGGATTTGTAACCTGTTGCACAATGAACACATACTGTATTTAACATATGTGCATGTAAACTCTATAAGCAAAATATATGTTCAGTATGCAATGTACAGGTATGGGCAATGCACATACATTATTTTTTCGCCTGATAAATAACTTGTACATTATATTTGGCCAATATACCTTAAGAAAAGGCATACAGTGTAAGGATCTCAATGTGAATTTTGTACTGTGCAAAACGCTATAATTTCACTTTCCACAAGTCTGTCACAATTGATAAAGCAACATGCAGATGTGTGTGTGCTTATGTATATATGCAATTTAGTAGGTTGTGTTTTAATCAAGACATAATGCAAACTCATGCCTTTATTGTGCTTTTGTAGTCA
>JAOVVA010000044.1:2624415-2656907 GCA_028565275.1 Leiocassis micropogon
GTGTGTGTGTGTGTGTGTGTGTGTGTGTGTGTGTGTGTGTGTGTGTGTGTGTGTGTGTGTGTGTGTGTGCGGGTGTGCGTGTGTGTGTGTGTGTGTGTGTGTGTGCGTCTGAGGTACAAGCACATGCAGTATATGTGTGTGCTCCAGGCTGGTTCCTGGAATGTACACCACATGCTGCTTATGAAGAGATAGTGAGGACTCACAGGTTTTGGGGATGAAACAGATAATAGAGATTAAATTTATCCCAAAGAAAATCTGCATTAATGATTATACATATCTTTAAATCAATCGTAGTATTTCTATTATTAAAAGATTAAAATGAACCAAATAGAGTAGATGATTACTCAAAATTAAATATTCTGTGCATTTATTATTGATTTTCAGTGTGAATTTGTCTTATTGTTTTGCAAGATCAGTTCTATTATTATAAACATTTAGATTATGTTCATTTAATACTTACAATGCACATGCTGGCTTAGTGATTAGCACTGTCGCCTTGCCAGTCCGGGTTCAATTCCCACTTCAGGGTCTGTGTGTGCCTGGAATTTATATGTTTTCCCCATGCTTGGTAGGTTTCCTCCGGGTACTCGGGTTTCCTTCCACAGTCCAAAGACAGTCCAAAGGTTGGGAATAAGTACAATGGTAATTACCACTGGCCTTCAAAGTCCCTAGTTGGACTACAGAGGTTCCTAGATGGATGGATACATTTAAATACTTTTGTTTAAGGCACTTTCAGTCACTAAGATATAATTTTTGGCATTGTGAAGGCAAAAGTAAATCAACAAAATGAACTAATAAATATAGGGAAACATCTGGGCTCCCAAGTGGCACAGCGGTAAAGTGCTTGTCCTATCAAATTTGGTGATGCGGTAGACTCTAGCAGCCAGGATCCTAGAGAAAGCTGATTTCCCGAGCTCTCTCATGGATGAGATGAGTTGGATGGGATGCACTCTAGGGCTTCCACATCAATCGTGGCTCTAAACCAATCATGGGCGTCTGTGAGCGGATAGCGGTGTACTCCAAGTGTGTTACCCTGCTCCTAACAGTGGTGGGGAAACATCTGATAGTCTTTGGCACTCCTGACTGGTAGTGGCGGAGTGCCCTAATGAAAGGAATGGCACATGGGAATTAACTAACTAAATTAGGAAATAAATCCCCAACTCCAAAAAAAAAATTTTGAAAGAAAGCAACAACCACAATATATTTTTTTAATTTTTAAAAGGATTGCCAATGTTGGATTGTATTCCTTTATTTTTGTATTAAAACTATTTCTTGATTTTGCTCATGTGTTTTTACACAGTACAGTAGCAGAGAAGGAGGGCAAAATTCTGTCCTTATATGCTGGTCCACTTATTGCCATCTGCTGACAAAAACAGGTCAGTGCCGCCACTAATCTTTATGCCTGATACAATCCACGTAAACAGCACACAATCCATTACTTTACAGATATTCCTAATAACATTTGATGTTTTGCCTTCATACGATTCCTGGTTGTTCTGGATGTGACTGATGCTCCACTATTAGTACATTAGACATATATTCCTTGCATGATGATCCCGGAAACTGCAAGTGTTTCCATAAACATTCAGGAAGTGTAACACTTGAAAATGAATAGATAACTTGTTACCAACTTGTGGAAGAGAACTGTGGGAACTGTACACACAATCATTCACCAACACCACTTGCGGATTATAGGATCTCGTCTGGGAGTAATTGCAACATCCTTCAAACAGTCCTGACCTCACCTCATGTTCGGGCCAATAAAGGAGTTCTTGGAAGAATTCTTCATTTCAGATAAGCACTAGTGAAACACTTGGATGAGTGTCATAGTGTAGTAGTGTAGTGTAGATTATATAGAGAAATAAATTGAGTTTTTATTATGATAGCTGTGTTCTTTTATTCTGCACAATCAAGTCCCTGATTGACTGCCACTTCTATTTGTGTTGATTGACAAGTGTATTTTTTATTGTCTGCGTGTTTAATTGTTGATATTCACAAATCATTTATCTGTGATTAATTACACAAACTATACCGCAAATGTACTATATGACATGATGTTTGTACTAGCCTTTAAGTAGATAGCCCAAAAAAATTTCAATTCCATTACCGTTGTTGTACCATGTTGATTCATTTTCAAAAGTTATATGATTCTATAATAACAACCCTATCATGGGCATAAGGATGGATGTTGCACACAATCTTTGACTATGTATGTATATATGGTGTTACTTGGTGTTATTTGGTGTAAGAATGGAAAACAACCAAACAACTAAACATGGACATGGTATTTGACTTATATTATTTAAGGAGTCCCCAAAGTCGCTCCCCTTTGTAGCAGTAAAATATAAAGGTGTAATTTGTTCTTTTCATCAGGAAATAAATGTTTGCTTTAGTTTTGCCTGAGTTATTTATTGCCTGTAAATGTTACACAAAATTTTATGCAACTCTAACTGGACAAAGATAATAGTTCATAATTCCTTTTATGCAATACACCATTGATGGATTCTGCAAAAAATAATAATAATGATGATAATCAACTCATTAGTGAGTTTCACTCAGAATAATCAACAAGAAACAAATAAAATAAATTTCTAGACCATGTTAAGATGTAAATTACTTCGATTGAACTGTAAAAATGATTTCTGTTCACCATCCATAAATATACAATATGGGAAAGTTATATGATTTTTTGGCATTAAAAAGAAAGAAAACCAAAGAAATCTGTTGAAATTTTATTTGTTGTTAATTTTGTAAAGCTGTAAAAATAAATAAAGTCATAAAGTGCACAAAATGCAGTTTAACAGAACATCATAGACAGTTTTTTTTTCAGTTATTAACTCAGATGTTTACTCACTAACTCACTTCTAATTAGAATCAGAAAGAGAAAGAAAGAAAGAAAGAAAGAAAGAAAGAAAGAAAGAAAGAAAGAAAGAAAGAAAGAAAGAAAGAAAACAAATAGTGGACATCTAAAAAAAAGCACATGAAAAATTAATGTTTATTCTGGTATAATTACAAAAAGATGTAAAGCATCATCCAATAAATCTAAAGAGATTATACTTTAAAAATGAAATCAGATTTTACAGTACAGTGAATCAGGAAGCTTGAATATCTATGTCTTTACAAACAGGAAAAAAGATCATACTGCACCATTACAGAAAAAAATTATATATATGTACAGAAACACTGCAAGAGATCATGCATCCCCAAAATAATAGGATATAATATTGATTTTATTTTTATAAATCAAGATCTCTATCATAAGTCATCATACATAAACAATATAAAAAGGTTTCTTTTTTGTTGCTGTCTGAATATCATGCTTGTTGTTTGCAATACCATGCTTAAGTGATGCACATAATACACCACAACACACACTTACAACACTCTAAATGCCCTCTGGTAATTCCAATCATGAAATTTTATCCCTTTTATACATACAGATTTTTATAATACTACATTCAATAATATTTATTCTATGACAAATTACAGATGTACCTATATTGATGCACTTGCTCTAAAATGTCCTCATTTCTACAATAACTAATTATAATTAATAAAATGCTCTTAATTAACAATGGCTGACATGATTAAGTTTAAGTAAGAAACCGTTTATTTAATGTTTTTGGGAGGACTCCACTAAAGTCGGTGCCTTGTATTGCAGAGGTGTCACCTATGTGTTTTATTCCTTATTTATTGTACAGTGGTACTCTTAATCATTTTACAAATGCAGAAGGTGGAAAAAAAGAAAACCCAATACTAATGTTTATTATTTCTAATTACTGTAACACCTATTCCATAACAATAATTCCATGTTATCCCTTTAAGATCGTATGGTGCTTTGGGAAGACTAGGTTATTAACTAAAAGTAATGATGTCATCCATCATGATATGTGACTACAGTTATAAGAACGGCACAGATTTTTGCAACCAATGACCCAAAAAGCATAAGGTAGATAGTTTTACAAGTAACTTCCAGTAATTAAAAGCACAGCAGGCTTGGTCCAAATGGCCTCAGCTGGCAGAAGCAAAGCCAAATCTACAAGAAAACAAAATAAAATCGGTCAGTAATACAGTTATATGCATTAGCTTAAGAATATATGCTAGGTTAGACAGAATATAGCTGCTAAGTGACTTGAGGTCAGTGACTTACATTAGCTCTCAGGTGGAGGCACACATGAATTTCTACGTGAGTGACACATGTTCTTCTGCAATGGCAACAAAAGAATGATGAAAAACAAGCTAACCTGGTCTGGGGTATTACTGGTGTTTATAGCGAAGTCTTCACAATCATGTGTATGAAAGGGAAGTTTTACCTTTTTGTGCAGGTAACTATGGAGTACTGGGTCTGAAAGCCAGGGATGCTTCAGAGCTTCACTTGCACCTATCCTCCAGCTACAAATAGACCATATTCTAAAATGAGCATGGTAGGATGGATGTATTGAATGCATTAATGGAAGGCTAATTGGCTAGCTAGCTAGCTGGTGGCTGTGTAAATGGATGGATGGATGGATGGATGGATGGATGGATGGAAGGAATGGATTGATGGATGGCTGGATGGATGGATGGATGGAGCATACCTTTTATTGTAGACAAGTAGTTTGGAGATGAAGTCCTTGGCCTGCTCTGAAATACCTAAGAACTCACTTTCCTCAAAGTTCCACCGGCAGACCAGGATGTTATTCAATGTCTCACTATCATCATCACCAAGGAAAGGAGACAGACCACTCAGACTGTTAAGAACAAGCAGCATAAATGAAAAAAAGTGAACTCCCCATGTCAGTGATGCAAACATCATGAAACACATTCCAATTGTTTTTGTACACAGGATGTTGGTCTGGATTGTATATTTAGTGTTTTTAAGTGCAGGTTTTAAAGAAAGCAAAAAAACTCCCTTAGGTTATGATTAATCACTAAAAACTAGAGTGCGTTAGCACACATGACTAATTTAGAGATCTCTGATAAAAATTAGGCAGTAAACTCTTACAGCATGTAAGTGATGACACCAAGGCTCCACATGTCTGTGTTGAAAGATGCAAAGTCATAGTTGACCACCTCAGGGGCGAGAAACTCTGGTGTGCCAAAATTCACTCGTAACTTCTCCCGGGGTACGTATCTATTGATGATGAGAAGTAAATATTTATTTCTTTATATATTTTTTTTAATTTATTTATTTATTTATTTTTAAGGAATGCCATATAGAACATACTTTCTTGCAAGTCCAAAGTCGATGATCTTTATTTTGTTTGTCACCCTGCTAACACACAGGATATTCTCAGGCTAGAGAGAAAGACATAGACATTGTCACAATGCTGCATTACAGATGACAATAAATCCAATTGTTAGTCGTATTGAAAAAAAAAAGATTGTTGACTTTGCCTTATTAAAGTTAGCTCTTGGTGAATTCTGTTACCTTCAGGTCCAGATGGATAATGTACATTTTGTGCATATAGCGCAGCCCCTCACAGATCTGTCTGACAAACATGATTGTGTCCAGCTCAGTCAGTTTGTAGTTCTCGTCAATAATTCTGTCGAAGAGCTCACCACCATCCACACTGGAATTAATGAGCATAGAAAATTTTAAAGAGGATTTAAAAAATTTACACACAAACAACCAACACATGTACAAATATGACGTGTTTATTGTTGCTTTTGTTTATTCTTAGATAAACTTTATAACTAATTATCATATGAAATACTCTTATTATTTTAAAACTGAGAGTAATAAAAATAAAATAATTTAGTTTCTGTAGCTAAAAATTAAATCATTTTCAAAAATGTCTCTAATCTTCAATAAAATTTACAATTAGTATCAGACTTCTATTCATTTTACGCTATTTTATTGGGAGTAAAACAGGTTAACTGATCTTTAAAAAAGAGTTGTATTTATTTATTTACTTATCTTTATTCTTTAAATGTAATTATTTATTATTATTATTATTATTATTATTATTATTATTATTATTACTAGTAGTAGTAGTAGTAGTAGTAAATATTTCTGGCACTTATGCAATATAGTCATGTGCTAATTAAATTACCGTAAAACAGTAAGAGAATACAGATATACACAACACCAGAAATTTGTTATAGGGCTTAATGCATACTACTGTACATCACTATATTTGTTTTAAAGGTGCAGTTAGTCATTTAGAGTCCTCTGCTGTCTGTGAGGTGAATAGCAAAAAAAAATAATTTTCTTCTGCGTGAGTGCATCTTTAAAATTACATGTGCATTAAGTTACCATTTAAGAAAATGATTTAAATTACGCAGCTTAGATTTGACTGGGAGGTAGAGCTAATTTCTGGATCAGAAAAATATAAAGCATAAGCCTTAATCAACAAATCTAGTCAGATCTGATACAAGCCAATAATCCAAATCACAATTTTTCTAATGCATTTTCAAAACAGATTGTACCTTTAAAAAGTTCCTCTATTAACATTTAACTATTAATTCCAGTCAATAATGGTCTTTCATGGAAACAAGACATGGCTATGTTTCTTCTTTTCACCCTGTCCTCACTTGTAAATATAGCCTTACTGTAGAACAGTAATAAATCACTATGTGGTGCATACTATTCAAGGACAAGGATGATGTCGCTCCTGGATTCATAGGCGGCATACAGCTGGATCAGATTGGCATGGTCCAACTGGTTCATGACTTGAATCTCATTCTTCACCACCTCCTGCCAAAATAAACAGAAGCATGAAGCAGTTCTATCAAAACCAAAATCTTAAATACAGGCATATGTGCATTTATAATTAGAATTATTAAAACGCACAACTATTAAGTGCAAGATTACGTTTAATTTAAGCTATTAAAAGTTATTAAAACAAGCCTTGATTCAAGGATAGCAGGTTATCATTGTATGCTTATGAATTCTGTTGTGTTTGGAGTTGTTTGTATAATGCTGTCATTATTTCTACCTTTTCCTTTTGACTCCGTGCTTTAATGATCTTGGCTGCTAGAGTGAGCCCAGATGAATTTTCGATACATTTGTGCACTTGACCAAAACGGCCTCTGTGAGACCCAATTCAAAAAAGAAAAGAAAATGAGTGAAGCTGAACACAGTTTTTAAATTTTCACATAACAAATTATTTTTAAAAAAATGCTAAGCTTTGCAAATAAAGCAAAAATACATTAATATTTTCACTAGCATGTTTACTGCATTAATGCAAAAGCTTTGAATTGAAACACTTTGCACTGATACTTATGGTGTTTTTCTAAGCCAATCTGTTGAAAGCAAAGTCTCTTTGAAGTGCTAGATTAACTCTTACTGATTGGCTTCCAGCTGGCAAAAAGGTCTAGTTTCACATATGCAGAAAGCCCAGGGTAAAAATAATTGCCCCTGACTCTGGAGCTATGAATAGAGCGAGAGGAGAGCAGCAGTCAGCAGTGGAAGGTTATGTAAAACCAGTCCTGTGAGGATTAAAAGGACTCTGCTGTCCACTTTCCACTCTTCACACCATTTCTCACATTCTGTTCTCTGCTTTTAGGTCTCTTAGCAGTCGCAGTGCCAAAGGTGAGGTGGGAATAGAAATGGAAAGGGAAAAGGTTACCCTCCAATGATCTCCTGGTGGTTGATAGTGTAGAAATTTCTGATCTGGTTGGGTTTGGCTGAAACCAAACGATGGCTAAAAGGAGCTGCTGGTGGAGGGGTGCAGTCTGCACCAAGGATAAGGAGGAAAAAACATCAACATTAGATAACGTCTCAACATCTCTTCCTTCTCTGCTCTTTCCAGACAAAAATCTATTATACAGTTTATTTAAAACAAATAAATGATTCATTTTAAAAGAATAAAGAATAAATGTTTTGTTTTGGAGCATTATTTCTTTCTTGTAACATTTTTAAAAGTATAATTTAACAAAATTATAGAAATTCTATCAGCAATTACACACCATATAAATGCAAAATTAACGCATTAACTATTTATTTTAATGTGCCTCTAAAATATAAAACAATCCAGGCCTCACCAATGAAGAACTGCTCACACTCGTCATCGTCGTCAAATTCCTCTTCTGTTTTCTTATTTTTGCTGAAATCTAAATGAATTTCGACTCCATCTGCTTTGAAAATGCCACACAGACTTTCTGAAACCTGCATTTGGTTTCCGTTGGCTTCTTCATTGTTTTTTTCACAGATCTGCAGCTCAAGACCTTTTGACTCGCTGCTCGTGGTGACTTCATGCAGCGGTTCTGGATCACAACTGAAAGAATCATAAACGAGTATGACATTTTCAAATGAGAAAGCTGAGGTTTCTACTGGAAAGAATTGAGCAGAGGCAAGTTGAAAAAATTAAAGTGTTAGGAATATTTTAATAAAGTGGTGCTTTGACAGTTTTTGAACACAGTATATAAGCATTTTTTTTTTAAAGTTCAAGGAATCGGTTCAGTAGAATTTGAAAATCACAATGTTTGTGACTGATTTATTTATTTAAAAAAATGTACCTAGAAAATGACAATTTGGTTCACATACGTTCGACTCATACAGTATTAATCTTTTAATATCTGACTTTCACTTTTGTACTTAGAACAGTGGACTGATTAAAATTGGTACCTCTGTGATGTCACAGCATCCTCGGCTCTTATAACTTCAACCATTATTAAAGTTTCCTCTTTGCTGTCTTCCTCAAGCACTTCTTTGATTTCTTCTTCAGATTTGTTAATCGTCTCTTGCACTTCATCCTGAATCTCTTTATCCTGACTATCTTCTTCCTCTGCTTTCTCATCGTCTACTTTTAACTCGGTGCCACACTTCTGGCTGTTTGGCTCAGGCTCCTCGTGCTCAACCACAGGAACTTTGGCTTGATCCAGGATGAGATCCTGATGGTTTTGGCTGAGAGGCTCCTCAGCCTCTGACCCTGTGGATGATAGTGAGTACTTGGCATTCTCTCTATTAAGCTTCTGAACTTCTTCCAACAACAGGGCCTTCTTCCTCATGGAGACAGAGTCTATGGAAAACAGAAAAGATGGTGCCATTTTATCACATACTGCAAAAGATAAAATTCTTTTCAGTGATGGCCTTCGGTGGTAGCTGATCATCCCATATTATTACTATTAGTAGTAGTAGTAGTAGTAGTAGTAGTAGTGTAGTGAAGTTTCTTTTTTTTCCCTCTGAACATTAACTGTTTGTCACTTGGAATATTATTATCTCTAGACAAACTCTGACAGAAATTGTACATATGAGTAATTCCATGATTTTAAAAATGAATTAAATGTATTTGTGTGCAGGAGTTTAAACTAAAATTTCCTCTACAACAACACAATGTGTGAATCCATTTAACATCTAATTTCATAAAAATATGTAGGTTTAAAGTTACAAACAACACATCCTAAAAACCCTAATTCACCTCTATGAAATATCTGGAATATTTGATAAACCACATATTTAACAGGTACCATCTAAGTCAGGTATCATCTAATCCAGAATGATTAGAAATTTAGGAAATAGAAAAGTTTTCATCAATCCCTTTTTTATCACAATATTGTGATAGTGGTTGATCCTGTCACTTTGAAAGTACTGCCTTGTTATACAATTATATTAATTACAAGATATTATTATTATTATTATTATTATTATTATTATTATTATTATGAGCATTATTATTATTATTATTATTATTATTATTATTATTATTATTATTATTATATAATTCATATATATAATTAATTATTTATAATAATAATAATAATAATAATGTTATATACATTGCTAAAATGTGCCTATGTCACTTTTTTTTGCACTTTTTTGGGTGCAAAGAAACCAAACGAGTTGTTTAATATTAATTCCAACATTTTGTCAATTTACTTGCATTAGCTGTTAGCTAAATTGCAATGAGTTAAAAAGTCACTCATGTTTAATCCACTATTTCTACCTGTAGTGTCTGGGGGCTTCTTTTTCTTCTGTGCTTTCAGCCCCTTTAGGCTCAGGCAACCCTTCTCCTTGCCATCTTTAAACTTGTGGTCCTTCAACTTTAGCATTACAGGATGAACATGGAAGAGAAACCCAAAAAAACAAGTTAAGTGATGAAGGAATAAATTGTGCTAAAGCATAACACACTCTTTCTCATTCTATGCATCTTCAACCAGCATAGAACAGTATTTTATATTGCAGGCCTCTGGTCACTATTATCACTATTCAAGATTCAATAATTTTACAATGAAAGAATAAACATGGAAGAGAAAAATGAAAAACAAGGTAAGTGATGAAGAAGTAATCCGTGCTAAAGCATACCACACTCTTACTCATTCTATGCATCTTCAACTAGCATAGAACGATATTTTATATTGCAGGCCTCTGGTCACTACTATCACCAGTCAATTTTTGAATAATAATAATGAAGTACACACTTTTGAGGGCAATGATAGAGATGAGTGAAGAAATTTGAAGGATTTCTTTGAGGACAGGAAATGTTTTGGTCCATGAAGCTTTAGCTTATGAGCAGACTCCAGGCTGCTGGGTTCACATGCCACATTTAATACTTTTGTCCTTTTATTGAGTTTAGTAGAGAGAGTTTTCTGTTGCAGACAAAACATGGATGGTAGGGAAGATCACATAAAATAATGAACTTTAGCACAAGATAATTGTACAGAGACACAGATGAATAAAAAAGATGCAACTATTCAAATAGAAAATGTCAGGGTGGATAAAACAATCAATTTTATTGGGTTAATGTTCAGGAAAGTGAATAAAACAATGATGAGTGCTTTAGATTCATATTGTGTTGACTGGAAATGCTAAAAGCTTAGCATTTATTCATGAGTGTAGGCCTGGGGAACAGCTCTGATATCATCTTCTGGTCCACTTCATTTAAGCCATGCATGTAAAATCCAGTCCAGTTCTATCCACACCAAGGTCAGGGTCATTATCCATAAAATAGACTAGTTTTCCTTTCAACAAAACATTCTAAGCAGAACCTTTTCATAATGTTTAAACTGGTAAGTTCAAATAATTCTTAAAAATGTATTTGCAAGAGACAAAAATGAGAGCCCAGAAGAGAGCCTTGTGGGACTCCATGTTTAACAGGTATTGGTAACTGGTAATATTGAATTGAAGATCATTATTAAATCATTTAGTAAGCTGGTATGAAGTAACTGACCATTTTACATTGTTCTTTAAAAATATACTAAGGATCACATTAAAAGTTAAAAAAACTTTTATATTCTGCTGAGTAAAATGAGTTTTCCTATATAACGACTGGTACTGAGCCAGTATGAATATGAAAACCATTTTGATAGAATCCAGAATATGGTCCTGCAACCAAGATCATCATCTAACTGGATGTTAATGGGAGTCATCATTTAAATTAAGAGTGCATATGCTATTTTAGTCTTTCAATGGAAAGGGGGTCCTTAAAAACACTGAAAACTATTTAAAAGTCCTACATCAAAAATAAAAAAATTTAATTTAAAAATCTGCAAAAAAAACAAAAAAAAACAATCATAATTTCTATTGAGGATTGAGGGTTTCCCATTTCAGGTTTGGGCACTTGTGATTTATGATTCTGGTATCTGATCCTAGTTCAGTCCTCTTACACATAGTTTTAACTAGAGGTGGATAAAGCACAAAAACATTTGGAAATACACTGTTGCACTGTGGCCCAAATTTGAGCACACACACCTAAGGGTTTCCTGTGGCAATTTACGATTGCCATAAATGACTTATCTGCAGGATCGGATCTCCCAAGGGGCTGAGCTGTTGCTCAGTTCTGGCAGTCACATTCAAATATGTCCATGGTTGCCATTCCATGACCCAACACTTGTCTGCTATGTGGGAGAGAGAGCCTCTGACGCAAGCACTTAAGACAACACGCATTCCTAATCATCTAAATCATTCTCATCATTCTCCTCTTAGTATGGTGCTGGGAATTATTTTTTGTGCTAATTATCTAACAGTCCTATGAATCATACTAGATATCATAAAACATCTATTTAAAATGGAATGCATTATGTTAGAATTATGCAACCTAAGCATAGTGGTAAAAAATGACAGATGGAAGAAATTATGTATGCCCTCTCAACTCTTATATGGTCAGCATCTAAAGTTAGTATTCATGAAGAGTAACCTATATAGAGCTAGAACAAGAAGGTTGTTGTTCAAAGGGCATCCAACAACCTGATCCTAATCTTGGCTATATACCTATATTGCCTACATTTGGAGAAATTTGTTTAGCTGACTTTGCAATTCTGACTCACCTTGCCAGATACCGGCTCACTTAAGGCCTGTCTCTTAGCACTATGTTTGCTATCCTGGTTCTTGCACCCTGAAGTTAATGTCGCTTTGCATTTGTGTGGCCCCTTGAACATGAGTTCTGTGATTTTGGAAGTCTTGACTGTTTCACCAATGAAGCTGACCACCTGCTGGATGCCCATCACCAGTCTCTCCATGCCTTCCAGCTTCTGGGTCTGCTGTTCCGAACGCTTGTTTACAGCCGTCATGATGCTACTCATTTCTTGGCACATTTCTTTCATCTCACCGCCAATGCCTCGGGTTGGTCCCTTTGTGCGGCTTGCTGGAGGCATCTCCTCCTTATCTACTTTCAGGGTTTCCATGTCTCTTTCTATCTCGACGAGTTCCTCTGACATGCTGTCCAGGCGGCTGAGGACTTTCTCCTGGATGCTAATGAGCGTGTCCATTTTGCTGCTTAGAGACTCAATCCTGACCTGGATTAAATCAAATCCAGGACTAGTTTCCACAGAACTCATGACTTCAGCCCAAACGAGTACCAACCAATGTCAAGCCGGTGTAATGCAAAGAGTCACAGCTGATAATGTCCACAAAGCAGATGTAAGTACTTCAATGAAAAAATATATAGATATATTTAATAATTTCAGAAAAAAAACAGAAACCAATACCGCCAAAACAAATCTTATGTCTTTGTTTAGAAATAAAACAGGTAAAGAATTACAAAGTCTCAAGTCCCACAATGACAAGTGTGCTCTTCTTTCTGTACACCTCCATTTGGCACTACAGCAACTCTTTCAGCTGGAGATAGCTTTAAGAATAGAATGAACCTGCCTCCCTAAATGCAACTGCATAGGAGGTGGGGGGGTCCTGTGTCAACAGGGGCCTCAGGGGAGGGCGGCAGATCAGGAAGAGTTGCGTGATATCTGAGATGTTTCAAATGCTGAACTCGAGCAGATGCTCAAGTTGGATACTGAATGCCAGGTGTCAAAAGGTTTCTGTGTATACACATCACATATACGCACATACAAGTATATGGAAAGACTTTTTCCACCTCAGCATTCAGGATCAACTTACTGGTTGGAAAAAAAATTTTAAGATGACGATTAAGGTTTTATTTGGAAAGATTTATGCCTAAAAAAAAAAATTTTTTTTTTACAAAAACACAGTCTGGGGCTACTTTTTCTTTAAAAATACTTTGTGCCTTTATCACATTTACAGCATCATGGGTACTTTATATTATAATAAAAATCAAACAATCACAATGGAATTGGAATTGCATACTATAAAAATATTATTTAACGGCACACTGTGGTTTGTTTATAATGTAGTGTACCAAAGGCTAACCAGACCCCCTAACCAGTAACCCTAACACTAGCTTTCACCATTGAAACTTTTCAGAAAAATCGAGTCATAAAAGTTTTTATGAGCTTTCAGGATTATCATCGAAGCATTTAAACAGATTCAAATTCCTAGACGGCTTGTATTTGTTTGCAGACTAACTGTCCATTTTGTATTGTCACCCAACAGCAAAAAACGCCCTGACTCACTCATCAACAGACTGCAGGTGGCACGCTACATTTCTGCATGTCATAGTGTCGCAGGCCCCTCATGGGAGTAGAATGACAGCCATGATTTATTTGGTGTTAGTTTCCTGGCAAACACATCCACTCAAATCCTCCGAAGAAGCTTACTCATTCACAGTTAGGACAGTTACAGGTCAATTTTAACTTAGAGTATGAAATATGAATCTGTGCCCTGTACTCGTCCTATAAACATGGCATAACATAGCAGTGCGTTCCGACATGGCTACTGCAAATCAGCAAACTAAGAAAAGTGCAAAATAAATTCTCTCTGACATGAAGTTTCTTTCAAATCTTTCAATTTTTCTTTTTACTTTGCCAAAACCTAAGAAAGAAAACATGCACAGTCCAAAAAAATCAAGCTGTCATTTGACAAAATGAATATGAGTTGGTGCCTGAGTCAACTCTCAGCCTCCATACACTTAGCTGCCTACTTTTTTTGGAACCTCTTAAAGTGTACCATGAATTTTACTTGACAAGCAGTGGCACAGTCAGTAAGCTGAGCCAGTTTCACCAAAAATAGCATGGCAGTTGGCTCGTTCCATAACACGTGCTCAGATCTGTACTTATAACCCCAAGAGGTTTGCACAACACTCACAATCACCGAACAATAAAAACTAACTCTGCAGGCCATTTTTTATTTTATAGGTTTTTGTGGCAATTATTGTATTTCAATGCCAAACCTTAACTCTCTCCCAGCATCCCTTTTTATCACAACGCTAGTATTTCAAGGAGCAAAACATTTTATTCTCTTCTGGGTATTGACAAGTGACCCCAAGAGTGCTATGATAAATGAGATCAAATAGGCCTAACTGACAGGTCAGGACTGTTGCACCTGTCCTCGGGCCCCAACAGATGACTGAGTTTAAGGGCCCAGTGTGAAGGTTGTTCTGTGTTGCATAGCTTCATTTATGAACCTCATACAATGGCAATAATTTTATTGTTATGCATTACAACAGTAATAGTATTTTACGAAACAAGAGGAATAAGAAAAATCAACTGCATTGGGCTGTTAAATCAGACTCCAGTTTGTACAAGATCTTTGTCATACACTTACAAAAACTATAAAAAAAAATATCACAGAAGAACAAAATAAAATAAAACTAAATAATTAAAAATATATACTATAATTAATTTGTTTTAAATGTTTTGTATCTCAGCAAGTATTTATTTATTATTTTTGTTTGCTCATATTGACAAAAGATGCAACCCTAACCCAATAACGTTTGAATCATGATGTTTGATTGATTTTCTGCTCGACTTCCTCAGTCGAGTCAATTCTGTGTAAAATCAGTACAATTGAGATGCACTTCACTTTGTCAGACTGCTTGTTTGACACAAGTATGTATTCTCACCTGCCTGAGGAACCACAGTGAAGAATTTGATTTAAATGAACTTCTTATCTGAAGGCACCCTAGGGACTCGGACAAGCTTATATGGACTGAGTATTTGACTTGGTATGTTTGGGAGGCCACAGACTTCACACCTGTGATTAGTGTGACGCGACGGAAAACATATAAGCTCCTGATGCCAGGAAATGAAACAAGAGCTGAGTTCTCAGGATAGCCTTGAACTGGAACGGGCCCATGCCATTTCAGACAATAAAATGAAGAATATGCTGAGGCGGCTAGCCCAGGATGACTGCTATACAAACAATTCTGTCACGTTTGTAGAGTGAAACTAAAACTTGAGAAGAGCATGGGAAAATTAAGTATAGCACTCCATGTTGGATGTGTCTTGCTATGCAAGTCGGAGTGCCAAGAGCTAGTACAGTATGGCAGTGAGTAGTATAGGGAAAGAGATGTGAAGGGTGGTGAGGAATGCCACTTGGCACGCAGCATTAATTACACTGACAGAAACATAACCCATGATACCCTCCCAGCCATCCATAAACACAGAGTGTATGACCTTTCCAAGGAGAACTTGGAAAAAGGTCATAAAAAAAGGACTGCCCCTAAGGTTTGAACCCTCTGCTCTGGGACCCCTTGATTACTGGCTCTGACCTCCAGAGCACAAATTGTTCTTTTGGCACTGCTGCAAAGTTGTAGTGGTAAACGGATATGCTCTGAAGGCCTGTCACTGCCAGAATAAGCATATTCCAGGCTAGTGCTAGACACTTGGGAGCATATAAACACAAATTGCTGGAAACCTTCTGTGCAGGTATTTAGCAGGAGCCCAGTGCTGGACATATCTATTTGGTGGTGTCAGGATTGTTAGAATTGATTGCCAGCTCAATTAGAGTGTCATGTCCTAAATAAAATTAATTAATTAATTATTTATACTTCAGGATTGACTTTCGTTGCATAGTAAAACCAAAACTTGCACTAAATTATTTTGTCCTAGTCATTGCAGGGCATCAAGATGCCCCAAAATGTCTCAGCTTGTAAGTAGCCATGGGATTACATCATGATGTGATGAAGCTTTGGCATGAGTGAAAAGATCCATGTGCAGCTTGAAGCAGTAAGAACACTATGTCCTGGGACATTAGGAGCTATGTCCCTAGCGGTGACTTAATACCCCATCATTAGTACCAACCCTGGGAATTTTGCTGCATAGAATTGTAAGAATAAAACACCTCTGATGCTGTCCAGTAACATCCCTGGAATGTAAATAAATATGCAGACTCCGGATTAATATTATTGATATTTCTAGGTTAAAAAAGTAGGAAGTAAAAAAGTAGCGTGCAAGTGGAAGTGCACAACATTTGGAGACATTGAGATGTACTTTAGAAGATAGTTTCTGGTCAGGCCGAATATAATGCATGTCATTTGGTGCTGTTGTACTGTATATTTTGTATTTCCAAAGTGGGTAAATTAAAAAATGTACCAGTGAGCTCCAGTCACATGGCGCAGGGAAAAGTTTTGTCGAAGCCAACTGAGATAACCTCTATGTCGACGTTTAAATCATTGTGTGTAGTACATCGTACTTTGTTGCCTTAACAACCAATGAAATATAACCTGTCAAACTTCTAAAGTGCCTTGATTTTACACAAAACTGTGTATATACATATACAGTATAACAGAAGTTTTATATATTTATATGTGCAGAAGTTCTATATAAAAAAAACATTAAATGTTTGGATACATTTAGATTTATTTTCTAAATTCTAGTAAAATACAGGTTTTTTTTTTTTTTTTTAAACTATTAAATAACATGTATGGCATTAGGGAATTAAGTAACAGACACAAAGGTCAGCTGTTCTTGAATAGTTTTTGCAAGAACAGTATTCTTAAGTACTGAGGAAAACTGGCTCTCATGAAGACCATCCTAGTAAAGCAAGACCAAAAGTTACCTCTGCTGTAGAAGAAAAGTTCATTTAGAGTTAACAGCCTCAAGAATCACAAATAAACAGCAAGTCAGACTAGAGGCGTTATGAAGGCTTTACAAAGGAAAAGTAGCAGACACATCTCCATATCAACTATTCAAAGTACAGTATCACCTGTTTTAATATAATATATTTTCGATACCTTTAGCATTGAAATAAATAAAAATAAAGGAAGACTATGGAATTAGAAGGTGCATCTAAACTTTGGACCGGTGTTGTATATTCTTGTTTGTTGCAGGACAAAAAAAAAGAAGAAAAAAAACTGTCAATACTTTATTTTATTGTATTATTTTAATATCTGAATGTGAACAGCAGAGGGAGCTACAACACTATCCAACATAGAGTGCAACTTTTCATCTTCTGATGCCAAATTATGTCAATATCTTTTAAATAAGAGCATGACACAGAAAATGGTGCTTCAGTATATATATATTTTTTTTTTTATTTAAAAAAATGCTGTTTTTATTTATTTATCTGTTACATGTGCTGTTACATTTATGGAGTTTGACTAATGACCTTTTCTAGAGCATCTTTTCTACATTTATCCTATAATACATGTGAGCAGTGGAGGTTTAAGGGCCTTGACCAAGTGCCCAACAGTGGTAGCTTGGTGGTGCTGGGGTTTTAACTGTAGTTGAATTTGTAGTTCTGTAGATCTGTAGTTCAACGTTCTCTAAAGTCTTAACCAATGAGCTACTCCTGCTACACCCTGTCCCCTGTCTTTACCATACTTGCATATTGTTGTAACCAAAACAATCTAAATATGATTCTATATTATCTTAGACTAACTCTAAATGTATTTTCAGTAATACTGTACTAAACATATACCCTGTAGTCACTCAAAACATATAAACATTCATCATGCTGCAACTTTTAGTTTTCCAGAAAGTAATATCTGAATATGAACAGCAGAGGGAACTGCACACCTGTCCCAGACAAAGCAAAAAAAAAGACTGCTGATTATATTAAATGCAAAAATAATAATTATCATTATTAGGATGCAATATTTTACATTAAATTCTCTGTGTCTCAATCATTTGATTTTTACACAAACTGATTTGTAGGTGCTTATTTAGGGATTGTGACTCACCCAGTAACAGTGACCAAAGCATACAGTGTTTGAGGTTATTTTAAACTTTGCCTATATGAGATCCAGTGTATGAATACCCAAAGTCATTTTTGTAATTCACTGTTTTCTACATTAAATCATTATACAATCTATGATATTATGGAAAGAACATAATTTGTTATTGCTTTCAGTACAAGGAGATAGAAGGAAATAGGACTCGCCATAATAAAGAAAAAGTGCACACCTATTTTTTTTTACAGGTTATAAGGAAATCTTTACACAGCAATTCTTGTGTGATATACAATTATGAAACATGCAATTACCCAGTCAACCAATCATGTGGTAGCAGCTCAATTTGTAAACCAATTGTAAAAAGGGCTAAGATTTTTTTTTTTCTAATCTTTGGCTGTCCAGATGTGGCTTTGTGATTTTGCTTTTTGCAGCCATGTTGTTCATTAAATGTCTTCAGTTTTTTTTATTACTTTTTCTTCCGTTCTTTAAAGAACACCATGTATAGAAGTTATAATGATGAAGTAAATTAATTAATAAATCATTGAGGAAATCTCATGTGTGAAATTCCCCTATCGGGAGTTTCTGAGATGTTCAAACCAATCCATTTGGTAACAACAGACACGCTATGGTTAAAGTCACTCAGATCATAATTTATCCCATTCTAATGTTCGATGTGAAATTTTCAAAAGAAGCTACATGATTGGATGATTGGACAACTACATGACAGGCCTGTTGTTACTAATTGGTAATCTCATATTATTTGGGATAATTTTTCCTGACTCTCTAAATGTGACTGACATAAGACATAAGACAGATAAGACAGAAATCCAAGACTTTTGCCAGTAATTACTAAAATTGTCCCTATTACCTCATGTGTAAAATTAGTCCTGTCAGAATTGAGCTTTAGACACAGTATGCTTTAAAAAGTTCTCTAGGCATAGCTCTGCTCTTTAACTGGGACAAGTATTTAGATTACGGATCTTTACTTTGGTTCAGACCAAAATATAAAATGATACATTAGTTTTGGTTCTCGAAGATAAATTCTTGGGTTGCTTAGTGTTCACATTGCCTTTTTACTGCCGAATCAAAAGACACAACAGAAGGCATGTGAATTAAATATGCTGCTATCTGTATCAGCTAAAAACTCATAAAGAGTTTATAAATGTAACATTATACATTTTGCAATCATGGACTTTCTGAAGAATAAAATGTTGGCCAATGTCCCTTATTTATTTTATTTATTTATTTTTTGCGACTAGATTTAATCCAGACTGTCACAAGTGGTGACTGTCCCCCACAATAAACACATAATTCAATAAACAAATAAATAAATAAAAGATTATTTATTTATTATTTATAATATTTCATTAATTATTAATTATTAATCCTTTAATAGACTCTCCTCTCTCCTGTATGAGAGCACAGGACCATGCGTGATAATACAGAAAGGCTGTGTTCAATAACAAGAGCACTCAAAAAAATACTGTATGCCATTTTGTTAAAAGGTTCAACTGTCATACATTCATTAAACATTTTCCAATCACTCTTGTCATTGGAACACGATCACGAATGTATGACAAGAGTAACCCCTGCTGGGCTATCATATGTGCACTTTCCATAGCGATGTTCTTGGATGCTCATTAAATGTAACATTTGTCAATGATAATTTTTTCCCCTTTTTTAATCTTGGCAGCAGGTGACACGGTGGCTTAGAGGTTAGTACTGTTGCCTTGCACCCCCAGGGTGCATGGAGCTTGCATGTTCTCCCAGTGTTTGCAGGCTTCCTCTGGGTACTCAGGTTTCCTCCTACAGGCATGCAGATTAGGCAAATTGGCATTCCCAAATTTCCTGTAGTGTGTGTATGTATGTGCCCTGTGATGTATTGGCATCCTGTCCTGGGTTTACCCTGCCTTGTGCCCTAAGTCTCCTGGGATAGGCTGCAGGCCCCCCGCGACCCTGAACGCAGGATTGAGCAATATATACAATGAGTGAATGAATGAGTAATCTTGGCAGCTTTAGAAACATGTCCAGTGCTGTGCTAACTAAAGTGTATGACAGTTAGGTTTTTTTTCACCCTTTCTGCCTGTCTAAACACCGCCGCCTCTACATTAGATGTCACAGATAGAGAAAGGACCAGTAAAAGTATTCAGGTACAACCATCATTATTAGATAATGCTAGCAAAGAACACTTGGATTTTTCAATGACAATGACAACAAATCTTTGGCACGTGGTGCATTCACATTTCAATTGAACCACACCAGAGTTCGTTTGGAAGAGGAGCAAGACACACCTTTTCATACGGTCTTGGTTCATTTGGATTCACATTTGGTCAAATGAACCATATAAGACAACAACTGCATCAGGGTTAATTTTAATGGAACTAAATATGTTAAGTGTGAACACACTCTTACAGTAGGTGTATTTATATTTACTTGTCTGGTGGGACTTACTGAGGACACTTGGTGCTTAAGAGTATTATTCAAGGTATTATTCAATAGTGGGCACCTCTGTGGTGGTGTGATTTGACCCTAACCTAAATCTCCCAATCAATTAACCACTGAGTCAATACTGAGCTCTCTGACCTAGCAGAAACATTCCCAACTAAGTATATACTTTTAACACCACAACTTTTCAATCAAATAAATTATTAGGTTATACAACTTTTGCATGCGATGTCACGATCGGTCCACCATTGGGCCTGCCTCCTTCCCGATGGCAAAAGGGACCATTCTTACCAGATGCCAGTGCCCAAACTTACAGTCAAAACCAGTTATTCCTAACTAGCTAACTAGCTATTGCAAACTAGATTTTTCACAGGTCTGAATCCCAAATCCCTCTGTAGCTCATGATCAAGGGCTCAACCTGTGCATAATGATTGGTTCAATACCTTCTGTAGTGCACTAGCTTTCAATCTTATGTTATTCAGGATTTAAGACCAGAATAGTTAATTAGCTATTAATTAGAAAACTTGAAATGTCAGTATTAGCCAATGTTACCTGTACATTATTTTATGAAACACATCATATTCCATAGTATTGTCTTGTTAACAACAGAAGCTCTGAAAGAGCTAACTCTAATGCTATCCAATGACATCAAAACCAAGAGGAATTGCATATTTGTACACCATCTGAGGTAATTATGTTATGATGACAAATAAAAGTACTGCAAATTATTATCCATATTAACTTTTCATCAATTTTCACATGCTTGTTTGTCTTCTGAATAAGTTGCGAAGTTTACCACAACGAACTGCATATGAAAATAATTAGCAGAACAGAAGCTATCAGTTGCTAAGTCACTGTTTTATATGACAAAGCATCCGGTAATACAGTAGGTAATCATCAGGCAATCTTTTTTTTTTCTTTTACAAAATTCACCTCAAACCTAATTATCAACAAAAGTACATAGCAGACTAGTGTCAGTTAAGAGTGCTTTTACCATCCACTGTTGTAACTGACATCACGGTAGGTCAACATTTCTACCGCATTTGAATCAATCTGATTGATTGGGCATTTCCATCAGTGGGTCAGTAATTCCTCATATCTCTACATGCTGCAGGACTATCCTTGGACAACTGCAAATAACAATCAGTGTGGCTTTTCATCCCCTACTTAACAAGATCCTCCATTTAATTCTCATAAGCCTGTCACTGTCCATCCCAGTCATAAATAACGAGTGTAAAGCCACATCAGAAATACATTCATTAAGTCCACAGAGTGTGAATATTATTGCAAGTGGATTTATATAGAGTACAATTTGAAAACAAATGAGTGTTTTATATATAGTATGAGATGAAAATAACTAGAGAGAGAAAGAGAGAGGGGGGGAGGGGACATTTAAATGTCAAAAGCACATGCTCACTAATGCAAAGGCTTTATCTTCCTAAACCTCATAATGCAGTAGGAAAGACAACACAATCCTGCACACTCTCAGAGCCAGGGTCGTTATTCACATGCATACTATGCCAGTAATAAAATGCACTATAGTCCAAAAACTCTACCACCTCTTAAATTGCATGAATCCTTGCTACCAAATCTCTGTCAATGTCTGGATTCTGAAAAACAAATATCTTTGTAGTATTAACTCTGCCTTGTATTGTTTTATTTCTTATTTCTTAACATTTTATGTTCTAATCCTACAAGACGTGGCTTCTTTTAAAAAACCCTGCCCTCAGTTTTATTTATTTATATATATTTTTAAAATAAGTATAGAGGAAAAAGTTAATGTGAAAAAGAAACAGTCTAGTTATTAAGCAAACAAGGATGTTCATGAGATGTCGAATTAAAAACTATGATAGTGCCGATATTCTAGTAAACCACAAGCGTAGCTCAAGCGTAGCCTATTTCAAAATCATCTTTTATGATTTTAAATCATTGTCGTCGTCACTTATCATCTATATCACTTTGTCCTGTATTCAGGGTCACAGGGGCCTGGAGCCTATCCCAGGAGACTCAGGGCATGAGGCGGGGTACACCCTGGACACGGTCCCAATCCATTGCAGGACACACACATACTGTATACATACTGTAAACACACTCACACTCATTCACACACTACGGGCAATTTGAGAACTCCAATTAGCCTAACCTGCATGTCTTTGGACTGTGGGAGGAAACCGGAGTACCCAAAGGAAATCCACCAAGAATGGGGAGAACATGCAAACTCCATGCGCACAGAGATGGGAATCAAGATAGTCAGTCGATCCTGGTTAGCAATCGAACCCGGACAATGGAGGTGCAAGGCCACAGTGCTAACCACTACACAACCGTGCAACCTTGATTTTAAATCAGGCTAGCTAATTAGCTGCTACTAGCTTAAAATGTTGTGAGGGATAGTTATCTTGAAGGAAAGAAAAGTGTGAAAGCAACCTAACATTATTTTAGTCATTTCTTTCAAGATGAGATTAGCTGTAATTACCAGCTGTTCAATGTCTTGTGAGAATTAGGTCTAGACAGTCAGAAAACATTCCATGCTTAATTCCTGTCAGCAGGGAAGTTGAGTTCTTTGTACTAAATGTTCTGGCTTATGATTCTGAGACAGCAATGTGGTTAGATTTACACGTCAAGAGGAGACTTTCCAATTGCAGTTGTGAGTTGATTAAAAAAAAATGCATTCAATATCATCATATTTTTTATCTGAGATAAAAGTGAAAGTATATTATAATGTAGGAAATTGTTGATGCATGACAGAAATCTTTACAAATGAGGTTTTCAGTTATCATTTCAATGGCAGAATTTCTGTCTAACAGTAAAACTGTCTGAGGATCTGAATAAATAGTGTTTTGTGTATGTTCCTAGTGTACTGCATATACTTATTAATAGTCAGATGTGCATAGAGATACAACTCATCACAGCAAAATTCATCTTCTCGTCCATCACAGGTGCTGACAGTAAGTGGCCAAAGCAAAGCCTTGCATCACCTGACGGGTTAATAATAGACAGTGAAATCTGACCACTGCTTTAATGTGGCAAGCATCTTGCCCTTAATTAAATTCTTGGTTTATGTGTGAAACCTGTTTTGTCAAACCAAGCATGCATTTGTATTTTACATGAACAGCTTCCTCTACCATTCCCAAACTTCTTCATTCTATGTTTCTGTGGTGGAAACCTTCATGTTAAAAATATTACACCAGAGAGTTCTTTCACAATGATAAACTGAGCATATCCTTTCAAACAGGATTACTGATTATGCGTCTTTTGTATTAAATATAAACATATTTTTCCACCGTTTATTATTAATGATGGATTATATAGTGCAGCCAGCATAGCAAAGTTCCTGTGTAAGTGGCTACTATAGAAATGTTAATTATATGAACTTGTGATTCATTTGAGGCTATTTTGTTGTAGTCACATCCATGGAGCACTACACAAAAATGTTCGCATAATTAAATGTAAATAATGGTTGATATGTGATGAGAAAACTACTTTCACATAAAATCATTGTAGCTCAGGATTTAGAGGACTTCAAACTAACAAAAAGTGAGAAAATGTGACTTAAAGAGAGAATCTGCTCGTCTTATCATTCTGCACTTGTCACCATGTTGTAAAAGCGTAAAGCCTTTTTAGCAGGTGCTGACAACTGGCTATCTTCTCCCTCACTGACAGTAACCTATTCCTCAGCCTTCCTTTTCTAAGAGTGCAATGAAAAGCAGCAGACAAGACTGCATTTAGCAATATTTATGCCAGTGATGTACTGTACACTGTGAGACACAGTGATGATCGTGTCACAGGAGCTGACAAGCCTCGCATTGTTTTCTGAAGTTTCCAAAGCAATACAGAATTATTTACTTCTCTGTTAGCTAAACAGCATAAACTTGATGTGTTCATTTTTATGTAGATTTGCCTATAATGAACTGTGCCATATAGAGAGATAATATTTTTCTTATAATATTAAGTTAAGCATAAGATTTTGTAATCATCATGAGAAAATTGTAGATTTGATTTGTCTGACAGGTGGCTCTCTTTCGAACTCTCTTATTTCTTGTCCAAAGATGAATCTCCTGTCAGCACAAGCAGCTCAGTGCTAAGTGTTACATCAGTGACAGCATGTGATGGGAACGTAATGATCTATAAATGGTCTTGTATGCCTTTAAAACTGATACTATGTGCATTGCGAGGGTGTGGCTATGTGGTTACAGTGCAACAGAAAAATAATCACTATGGTACAGTACTGTGAAAAAGTCTCACACCTCCTCTCATTTCTTCATATTGAATTACATTTAAATGAAAGGGATGACAACAAATGTTTTACTGTGACAAGCTGCTGAGTGCCTTAACATACAATAAAGAAAAAAAAAGGTGGTATATGTAAAACCCTCAGCAGTAAAATTATTGCTGAATTGGTCTTTTCCAACACAGCATTCAGCATCACCAGTGTACTAATCACCGGTCCATTTATCTGTCATCATCTGCACCTGTTTCTCACTGGTGCATACCTTAATTTAGATTTTTTTTTTTTTTATGCTTGGATGATTGATAGGTTACTATGCGGCTCAAGAAAGTATTTTGGAAGCAAAATATTAAGAAATAATGTTTGCACAGTGCTTAAGATGTTTGCACAGTGCTGTATGTCTGTAAATGTATTAGGTGTGTATTGTAAAGTGACTACTTTTATCTGTTGAGTGAATTATAAGAATTATAACTCTGCCCCCGAAAATACTGTGAAACATTGGAAAAAAGTAGAAATGTCTAAGGTGTCAGTTTTAGTTTTGACAGTTCCTAAACCTCAGCTCCATCACTCTAGTTTATAACTAATCTTAAAGGTCTTTGCAGAACTGTCACTTGCATAATCATTATTTTCATTCTGACCTGCCCACAGTTTTTAAAAAGTAAACAGAAAATAAAACAGAAAGAGCTTTATTGTAGCCTTAAAACTCATTTTAGCCATTTTTTCAGTTTGTTTTGCCTTTTTGCAATAAACACATTTAGGGCTCTGAATTGTGCACTATAGAGTGAAATATTCCTTTTTTAGCACAACCTGGCAATATGTTAAAATGAGTGATTTTATTTCTTTCAACCAAACATAACTAAGCAGAAAATTTTAAAAAATGCATCATCTAGGCTAAGAAATATCGCAGATCAAAATCTGGTTGTTTTAAGTTATTTCTTTGACCAAAATAATAATAATAATAATAATAATAATAATAATAATCTTTAAAAAAAAAATAAAAAAAAGTAACTCATTTGTTTAGTGACTACACTCATTTTTTTTTTTAGCTATTCACATTCAGTAACTATGTTATCATGGGAACCTTGAGCACCAGGGCATCATAGATTTCTTACAAACGCTGCTTTTAACTTCCATATATTTCAACAAGTCTGTAGTCATCATGCCCTAGTATAGTAACACTATCAATGCTTTTACATTTTCCAGACATATTTCCCATGAAGCACGTAACAGTAAACTAAAGAAAAACATCAGGGTGCTTACAAACTCTGAAGTATTGTTTCATTTCTTCTCATTCTTCAGTAACGACTTTACCCTCCTTGGGGTTATGGTAGATTCAGAGCTTATGCCATGAGCTCTAAGCACAAGGCACCCTGGATTGTACTGTATAAATACAATATGACATGTTGATCATGTTTAAAAGACCTGAGTAAAAACTGAGTGGAAAAAAACTTGTCATAGCCTGAATTTATCTTTTCTACAGTTAATCAGATAATCTAAATGACTTACATCTTAAACAAATTCATTTGTTGCCATTTCTTTAATAACAAAGATGGACAATTACAACACCCTTTTCGGCACTGTATTGACCTGATTATTAGAACATTCCAACAAGATGCTGGAAGGACACTAAATCTACTATTGTCTACCAAGTCTTCAAATGCCTCTATGTAAAAATAAAGGTCTACCTGGGCATCTGAGGATGACAAGGATCTCCCTTTGCTGCGGTAGGAAAGTAAATCCCAGAGTTTGTGCCACAGGTAAGAAGCCATCAGACACATGCTGCTCAGGAGCCAGATTTCTCTACCCCTTAGGAAGTTCTCCATGTGCGTACTCCAGATCTTTTGTGGTCTTCTGTGGGCAGGAAGCTGCTGAGCTCAGAGTCTCAGAGAGGAGGGGTATAATGAGTGACTGGATATGCTAATGTGAGTCTATCTATTCTAAAAACAATACAGGACTCAGAGCAAATCAATCACCTGCCTTTTCCCCTGTCCAACAGATTCATTCTGTTACTCCCCTTTTACAAAGGACAAGTGTACTTGTCTCATGTGATAAGCGGGTGACAGGTGTTGGAGTGAGAATGTTAGGACACACTCTCTCTCTCTCTCTCTCTCTCTCTCTCCATCGTGTCTATGGATCTTTTCTTAAATAAGGCAACAGTTAGAACAACAACTGCTGCTACTGATAAGCAATCTGACGTTATGCATAAATGAACTGCTTCGATCATTAAAGTATAAACTGCTTCAGATTGTTTAATTGGAAAGGTAACCTAGTTTAATTTGGTGAAATGCTCCAACTTTGAAATGCTTGGAGTTTCACTCTAACATCTTACAGGTATTTAAACTACAGTAATTACAAACTTGTCTTTCATGCCAGTCTACAGAAATTATTTTCGTTTGCTATTAATTGCATATGCTTTCTCCATCAATTCATCAATCCATCCATTCTCTATGTCACTTATCCTATTTTTGTGAAAACCCTGGAGCCTATCCCAGGGTATCTTATGGCACAAGGCAGGGTCAACTCACACACAGACACCAATCACACACTTTTAAGCTATCAATTTGCCTACTGTGCATGTCTATGGGAGGAAACCGGAGTACCTGGAGTTAACACATACATCACATACACACAAAGAGGCCAGAGGTGAGATTTAAATCTGTATTCCTGGAAGTGCATACATAAATCAAAATTTATCCCATAGGTACATATGTTGAGGTAGATATTTACATTAAACTTTTGGGTTGAGTAACTCCTTAGAAATGACGAGACAGCGAACAAAGAGATCTCAGGAACAAGGGAAGTAATATAATTTACATTTACATTTAGGCATCTTACTCAGAGCGACTTACAAAGGCAATGTTGTCATTGTCGAGCGACAGAAGTTGATATAAACGTATCTGCGCATGTACAGAGAGCTGAGAGAGTGTGTGAAGATTAATGGTGACTGTGATTTATTATAGCAATGCCAAGTATGTGAGCTGCCTTACCCATGGTCCAAGCATAACATATTGGACCACACACACACACACACACACATTTATTGATAGAAATATATATTTTTTCCAACCATGCTGTTTTTACAATATACTGTATTTCAAATCCTCCTCATACTGTATATGCTGTGAACTATTATTGGTTTTTCAGACATATGATCCATGCACGTGAAATGTGCTGAGTGCACACATGAGATTTTGGGAACTAGTGTTGATTTTAGGAACTGTGTGTACATACAGTATATGTGTCATTTGAACACATATCTTTCTAAAGATGCATTTCATGACTGATATTGATACTACTCGTGCAGAATGCTCTTGGTAATCAGGTTACTTGTCGATCTTGTTTGAAATAATGCCATTGAGTCATTTTAACCTGAACAGTAGGCATTTAAAGGGACCCTAGTGCCATCTTGTGGACCATGCATGAAACCTTTAAACCTTTGAAAACTGAATTAATTCATGTTATAGAGAAAGTGTGGAATGTGAAATGCAGTAGACAGAGTGTAATACCCTTCCATTTTGAGAACAATGTGACACTCTGAGAAGTTTAACTTTCAAGGCATTGTTCCTGCACCACATAAACTAATAAACAACTTTTTGTCAAAGGTTTTACTGTATTTGACTTTCAACACTGTTACATATTGATAATCCACCACCATCCAATCACAGTTGTAGGCAGTATTCAGAGCCATGGCTGTAATCAGAGAAACTACTAAATATTAAAATATAATAAATGTATAACCTCAGTTCATAACTGGACCTGAGAAGTATGAAAATGTCTCATGTGCGTCATGCAATTATTCTAATTTACATTCCCTGACATTTTTCTGTAAGGTTTTTGACCATGCAGTTAAATTCATAATCTTTATAAATGTCATTAGAGCTACTTGAGTTTATACAACAGGTTCACTGGATAGTAAACATTACAAATTTTGACTTAGTTTGACTAAACAGATCAATGACATCAGCAGAAGGTTTTTTTTAGGGTGTTTTTTGTTTTTTACGTGAAGAGCACACATTATGAAAGGTCTGTTATAGTTTCCAGTCAAGTGTTTATTGCAGTCAGCTTGTACAGTGTGGTAAGTAATATTCATAGTGTTTGTGTTCAACCTACCTGTAACTCATTGAGTTTAACCTCCCAGAAGCAGCGCATGTCCTCCACTATGTCCAAGGGAAGGAGGATTCCTGCCTTGGGTCTTGTCTGCTTGTTGGAAGGCAATGACTGTGAAGCTCTGCTCATCTGTACTGCGGTTACCTCAAAACTCAGAGTCTCACGACAACACTTCTTATCCGAGCTACAAAGACAAACATGATGATTATTAGATCTACAGTGTAAAAGAAGTGTCACACATCAGGACAGATGTTATGTGCAGGTATGAGGCACAAGACGCTTGCTTTGTGCCTAAGCATTGTAGATTTTGTTTTACATAATCTGTTGTGTATTTTTGGAAAATTTAAGAAATTGCCAATCAACAATAAAAAAAACAATGAGTCAGACAGATGTCTAAAAAAAGGAAGACATAAATGCAATTGCACGATTGAAACAGCAGATCACGTCGTCATTATTATTGTAAGCAGATATTAGAGAGAAGAAGAAACAAAATACATTTCAGTTAGACTATTTAAACAGCAGATAGAGTCACTCGGTTTATATTGTAGACAGTTAAAAGGGGGAAAGGTACCAAATGCAGTTACAGGATTTAACCAGCCATCATGTTGAGTTGTTGGCGGCTATTAGAGAGAAGAAGAAAAATATACATAAAATGCAATATTGCACGCCGTGTTTAAGAGTGTAGGTGCTAACGGAAAAAAAGAAGAAGAATTAAACAAAAAGAAGAAACATTCAATTCAGTTACACTATCTGACTGGAACATTTGTTTGTGTGTGTGTTTGGGTGGGTGTGTGAATGTTATGAGTGAATTAATCTTTATTTTATTTGAATTTATTCTACAGGTTTTATTGGAAACGACTATATACATGTACAGTATTGCCAATCCATTGCAGAATATTAAGAAAACTGTTAGCAACACATTGACAAACAAATCTTAGTGTTGTAAGTCTGGTTTATATTGTAACAAGTTATTAGGAAAAAAAAATCATCAAATGCAGTTACAAGATTTAAACAGCAGATGTCGCATTCATGTCAGGTTGATATCCTAAGCAGCTATTTTAAAAAAAGAAGAAGAAGAAAAAGTTTAAAATGCAGTTTTACGATGTAAACAGCAGGTGGCGCCTTCATGTCCGGTTTATATTTTATGCAGTTTTTAGAATAAAATGAAGAAGAAGCATCAAATGCAGTTACACGATTTAAACAGCAGATGTCGCATTCATGTCATGTTTATATCGTACGCAGTTATTAAAAAGAGGGGGAGGGGAGCAAACGCACTTACACTATTTAAACACCAGGTGGCACTTTTACGCCGGGTTTATAGTGAGGTTGTATGTGGTTTTTAGAATAAAATGAAGAGGAAACAAATGCAGTTACACGATTTAAACAGCAGATGTCGCATTCATGTCATGTTTATATAGTAGGCAGTTATTAAATAGAGGAAGAAGGGAAAAAAAGCATCAAACGCACTATTACACTATTTAAATGTCCTTTAAATGCCTTCATGGGTATATTGTAAAGCGTTATTGGGGAAAAGAATATTTTTGACTGCAGAACTAAACGTCTGTATTTTTTATTTTATATATATTCATTTATTAATAATCTTTTAATATTATTATGTTTTTATTGTCTCTTTTTTATTTTTATTTATCTTTTTTATCTATTTTATTTAAAACATCTTTAAATAAAATAAAGTTTGAAACTTTTAAATAAAAAGTTTCAAATGCAGTTATTAAATTTAAACAGCAGGTGGCACTACGCCAGGTTTATATTGACGGTTATTAGGGGGAAAACATCAAATGCAGTTACACGGTTTAAACAGCAGATGTCAGGCTTATATTTCATGCAGTTTTTAGAAAAAAAAAAAGAAGAAGAAGCATCAGATGCAGTTACACGGTTTAGGCAGCAGATGGCGCCTTCATGTCAGGTGTATATTTTTTATGCAGTTTTTAGAAGAAAAAAAAAAAAGAAGCATCAGATGCAGTTACACGGTTTAGACAGCAGATGGCGCCTTCATGTTAGGTGTATATTTTTTATGCAGTTTTTAGGGGAAAAAAGCATCAGATGCAGTTACACGGTTTAGACAGCAGATGGCGTATTCATGTCAGTTTTGTATCGTATGCAGTTATTAAAAGGACGAAGAAGTAAAAAAAAACATCAAATGCAGTTACACTATTTAAACAGCAGATGACACTTGGGTTATATTGTAGGCAGTTATTAGATTAAGTTATTCATATCCGGTGTATTTTGTGAACAGTTATTAGAAAAAAGAATAATATCGTCGGCTGCAGAGCTAAATGTCTGTACTCTTTTATTTAATATACATTAATGAATTGCTAATCTTTTAATACTATTCTGTTTTTATTTTCTCTCTTTTTATTTTTATTTATCTTTTTCGTAAACTATTTTCTCCTGTTATTTTCTTGTGACTTATTTCTGAGCTTTGGCAACACGAATGTAAATATTTAAATAATATATTATTATGAATAAATAAATAAATAAAGCACCTATAAACAAGATTAAAAAAATAAAAAAAAGTTTCAAATGCAGTTATAGGATTTAAACAGCAGATAGCGCCATGACACTTGGGTTATATTGTAGGCAGTTATTAGGGAGAAGGAAAAAAAGGAAACAATAATAAATGCAGTTACACTGTTTAAACATCAGATGGCACCTTCACGCCGTGTTAAGAGTGTAGACGCTTAGGGAAAAGAAAGAAGAAGAAGTACAGCGCGAGAGAGAAAGAAAAACTGTTGTAACACGTGTAACAAGTGTGTAACTTACAGCCCCAAGTGCTAAGATAAGAGAATGGAACTAAGGAAATATGAATTAAATAGTAATAAAGATAAACACACGTTCATCATTTCGTTTCTTTCTTTATTTGGAGAGGGGGAAAAGGATAAGGAAAAGGTGCATCCTACGTAGTGCGCTAATTTAAAGTGATTTGGGACAGAAGCTGTACTTTGTAATCCCTGACGTCAGAATCACTTGGCGGGAGTCGTTTATAACGGTAATAAAGATGGCGGAGGAGGCGGCAGGCAGTGTGAAGTGTCCTGTGTGTGCTGGGGAATTTAAGTCGAGCGAAATTAACGATCACTTGGATAAATGTTTGGATCAGAGCTGGAAAAGCGAGGACGAGCCTCCGGCTAAAAAGTCCCGCGCTAGCAGCGAGACAGAGAGCGGCTCTGGAGCTCCTGGGGCTTGTGGGGCGGGAGTGAAACCGAGTCGACCTCCGGTGTTTTCACTGTTCAACAGCAGCAGCAGCAAGCCGTTATCATCGTCCCAACAGAGGGCTGCTGAAGGAATGACACGCGGTACAGCGTCGCCTAGCAACGCGCACTCCAGCGCCACACTTCCGGGTTCGGATGCAGAAACCCGGAAGCAGCGTGATGAAGCCGAGCTGCTTAAACAGCGGCTGCTGAGCGCAGACAAACCTCTGGCGGAGAAGATGAGGCCCAGCACCCTGGAGGAGTTAAGATGGGTCATCATTGGGTCTTTCAGCAGGATAATGACCCCAAACAAGTGGCGAAATCTACAACAAATGATTCAGC
>JAOVVA010000044.1:2666629-2698101 GCA_028565275.1 Leiocassis micropogon
TATAAGAGCTAGAGGAAGTGGCATATGAGGTCACAAAAGGGGAATCTGGGTTGTTTGTTTAAGCTCCAGCCAACGCAAAGATGGAAAAATTGGAGACCCATCTGAATCCCTAAAAATTACAAAAATGTTTCTGCATAATAGGTCCCCTTTTGTCTAATAGAAAAAAAAAGGAAGAAAAAAAAAATATATATATATATATTTTTTTTTGATAATATATAATAAATAATAAATATATATATATTTTTTTCATTTCTTAATCTACTTATAATTATTGTGCATATAAATTTTTACATTTTATGATGTAGTGTGTTAAACATTTTTTTTGGGGGGGGGGTCTTTGTGCTGTACATTGTGTAAGAAAACAACACTTAGGGTCGTGCTATTCTAGGAAAATAATCAGTGACAGATTTGTGTTTATTGAAGACTAACCCATACTTGTTAGCTATGCTTAGTACTGCTTTTACTGTTACTATGGCAACAGTAATAGTAGTGCAATCTCATGGATTTGTATTGCTGTATTAATAAAAATAAAAAAAAACTTTTCTCCTTCACATCCTATCAAAATCAATCATAAAAATTTGAGAACTCTTTCAACATTTGAGAATTAAAAGCTTTGTTTAGGTCCTAATGTCGCTACGGATACAGAGTCAGTTTTTAAATTCCTATAGTTAATGAATTTTTTATTTGGTTTATAAAACATTTCTTGCTGTTTTGTTAAGATGCATTAACTTTTCTCTGAACCTTTTTGTGTCACATAAAGTCAGCAGCAGGTCTAGAAGAAATACGTCATATAACCACCACAGCATTAATGGGTACATCATGGTCTTTATCAATAACAAGCAGCAGTTTGTATTCAAGAAGCTATCTTAGTTTATGCTCATCTGAGTTACTCTTCTCACATACACAATTATTCTTCTGCTAAAATTAGTAGTTGAGAAGTCAAACCTTGCATCTTAGCATACAAACCTTGGGAGATTTACGATGTCCTGTCAGTTTTAAGAGAGCTCAGTGTCCTAATGGCATCAGGAACGCGGAGAGATTCTTGGCCTTGTTTTCATACGTGTCATCTCTTGTTGGCTTAAACACTCCGTTCTGTTAAGTACTCACTCGGTTTGGAAATTAGCAAGGTTAAGTGTCAAATGGTGTCCCCCTCAAGACGACCCAGTGCTTCCAGCTCCATGCTGTTCATACTACACTGTGCTGAAACTAGAAACAAATGTGGATCATGAGGATTTATATTACACCATATAATTTCATGGTTGTTCCTGATTTTTATTTCTTTCTACAGTTTGAATTAATGCTGAAGGAGTCCAAAATATGCAATATTCTCTTTTGCTTCTTCTGCTCTGTAAATCCTTCATTAAAGCTCTAATCTGAGGTGCTGTTTGTTAATTGGTGATTTCTGAGGCTGGTGACTCTAAATGAACTTCTCCTCTGCAGCAGAGGTAACGTTTTGGTCTTGCTTTCCTGGGAAGGTCTTCATGAGAAACAGTTTCATCATGGTGCTTGATGGGTTTTGCAAATGCACTTGACACAACACTGTTCTTGCAAGAACATTTCTGTTCTTTCATCTTAAAATAACAGCGGACTGCTCCTGTTGTTGTTACTTAATTACTTAATGCCATATGTTTTATTTCATAGTTTTTAATACAGTAAATACAAAAAAATACAATATTGCTCTAGAATATAGAAAATCCAAACTTGTCTCCAAACTTTTGACACTTTTTGAACTTTTCTTGTGTGTGTGTGTGTGGCAGTCCATTAATTTCTGAATATCTTTAGAATTTGCTAACGTGTCCCAGGAATTCCCCAAGAACCGACTCAAGAATAACTTTACCCGTTCAAACTGTGCCAGAAAACCCAGCACAAACCCCATCTCAATTTCTGGACAAAATTCCACGGAGTAATCCGAGTAACCTTGTTAATGTGTCTGTATCATTAGGTTGCCAGGGACATCCACAGTAGATCAGGAAGCCAAAATGCTGTTCATTACTATCGAGACTCAACATTTCATGTGTGATATGTTGATCAAGTTCTTTTATTAGGTGGGGGGTATGAATAAAAGGAGTAGTTTATGATGATTCTTTTTTTTTTTTTTTAGTTAGGGCTCTGGTGCTCGATGTTCCAACCAACCATAGGTCATAGATTCAGTTTTTTATTTGCTGACTCGGGTCGTTTTCTCTTCTTACTCGTTTATCCCCACTCACATTCACAGTGCCATTTTTAGCTTTACTCTAATCCTGGACATAACCACGTCTATAAATCAAAGGTACTTTTGGTAATTTCCAAGGTCACATAGACTTCCTGCTACTACAGGACTCATGATCAGAAATAGCGGTTGTGTCCGCAGTGTCTGTGCTTTAAAAGTCACAAACTGTTCTGATCATTTAAGTAATGTAACTTTTTTTCTATTTTTTGAGGTGCATAGGGTGATGAACATACAGTAGCTGATCTTGAGCACATAGCTCCAGTCGTAATGCTGGCCACTGGCCAACAAGCAAACACAATCCCTGTTAGCAGGCTGACAAACCAGCACACACACATGTGCCAAAATCTCACAGAAAGCGTGGAGGTTAGTGTAAAAGCAAACGGTGACTAAATCTGGAATGGGATGCTTAAATGGCACACATGGGTGTACTGGTCAGGTTTTCCTGGTATACTGGTGTCCTCCCTCTCCTGCGTCATGGTCACAGTCACTGCACTGTCATTGATTAGTGCTTGATCTTTTAAAAGGGTCATTAGGTGAAATGAGATGATAAAATGAGCATCACTCCCATCTTTTTTTTCTTTCTTGATTTCTTCCTTCCTTTTTTCTTTTTCAGTTTTCAAAATGGCACTTTTTCTTGTTTGTTTTTTATTATTTTGCTCTACTCTTTGTTTTTTTTCGTGGTTTATTTCTCACAGATATTTTTTTTATATATATGTTTAATTCTTTCTTAATTTATTTCTCTTTCTTTAATCGATTAATATTAAGTAACATTTTTATGTATGCATGGCATTAGATTCATCCCCCCCTTAAGCGTGTACCGTGTGTTTTTGTGTGCAGACGGCAGGTGTGTATAGAGCAAAAGGCTTTGGACACCATCGCTCACCTGTGTGACGGAGACGCTAGAGCGGCACTTAACGGCTTACAGCTGGCTGTGCAAGCATGCATGAACAAGACCCTCAACACAGAAACACACACTCCTCAGGACACCGTGGTCCAGGAGGAGCATGTCAAAGAGGGTTTACAGAGATCGCACATCCTCTACGACAGAGCAGGCGAGTACAGTGTGTTTTAACTTGTTAGACCTTAAACGGATGAAGAAATGACAAAAGACATTAATTCCAGAAGTGATCATGCACTAGTTTTACATTGATCTACAGCGACCGGGAGCGAGGCAGCAGAAATTGGGCATTTTTGCACATTTCGGAGCTCTATTTCTGGTTAAAAAGCCAGATCATTACTACAGAGCTCATTACGTCGATAATTTTCCCTTGGTTAGAGACTTTGTTTATTCAATCAAAGTTTAATATTAACCTCTGTTTGTAGGAGTTTTTGATTCATTGAATTTTATACAAACAAAAATGCACATTGGTTTACATTGTATATGACTTATTCACAATATGCAGAGAATCAGATTAAATTATAAATCATTTTGGAGATAAAGTCAGAGAGGCCAGATTGAGGTGGTTTGGACATGTTCAGAGGTGAGATTGTGAATATATCGGCAGAAGGATGCTGAGGTTGGAACTGCCAGGCAGGAGGTCTAGAGGAAGACGAAAGAGGAGATTTATGGATGTAATGAGAGAGGACGTGAACTTAGTTGGTGTGAGAGAAGAGGATGCAGAGGCTAGGGTTAGATGGAGGCAGATGATTCGCTGTGGCGACCCCTGAAAGGAAACAGCTGGAAGACAAAGAAGAAGAAGCGTTGTCTTGACATGCAACAATGTCAATCTTGATTATCACAGTATCCTGTTTAAATAACGCATACAAAATTCAGGAGCTGTATAACCGTTTAAATCTATCCTCTCAGTCTTGTGCAAGATCCAGTATTCCAATTCATGTTGATACTCTACATCAAATCGGCACAATTCCACAATTTTTCTTACCATGCACCTAAATTATAGAATTGCACACTCCTTACACAGTCTTTTTTTGAATAAGAATTCTTTGTCTTTTGACCAACCAAGAGATAAAAAGGAAAGAATAAAATAAATAGGAATAAATAAATGAGCAAGTAAATGGGTAGAAAAAAGTGAAAATGAGAAAAAAGAAAGTGATGCCCATATAATGGCAAAACAATAACAAAAATACGAGAGGAAAAGCTTTAAATGCACCACAATAGAGGAAGAAAAATTGATAAAAAAATGTTAATCAGAAAAAAAACTGATAATCAATATGTACTGTATCTGACATACAGGTGAGGAACACTACAACTGCATCTCAGCCCTGCATAAGTCAATGAGGGGTTCAGATGAAAACGCTGCCCTCTACTGGCTGGGCCGGATGTTGGAGGGAGGTGAGGACCCGCTGTATGTGGCACGCAGGCTGGTGCGCTTTGCCAGCGAGGACGTAGGTGAGTCTGTCATGAACTAAAAAAAAAAAAAAGAAGAAGAATATAGGAAGATTCTATTTCCATGTATGGGTTTTCCTTTTTTTTGTGATACCTTAATGTGAATAGGAAATACCTGCACGGTTAAACTTTTCCACATCACCCGTGTAGAATATTCTAAACCGTAGCTCTTGTTGAAGGTTTGGCCGATCCTGCTGCTCTCCCTCAGGCGGTGTCTGCGTTCCAGGCCTGCCACTTCATAGGCATGCCCGAGTGCGAGGTAAACATTCTTCTGTGCTTGTAAGAATTTATACAACCTGTTTATATTACAATAAAATCAGGTGTCAGTACTGTGCATATAAATACCCATCTGCTTGTCTAGGTGATCCTAGCTCAGTGTGCGCTCTACCTGGCCAGGGCCCCTAAGTCTATCGAAGTATATACAGCCTATAACAATGTTAAAGCGTGTCTAAGGAACCACAAAGGCCCTTTACCCCCAGTGCCACTTCACCTCCGCAACGCTCCCACTAAGCTGATGAAGGAGATAGGCTATGCTAAAGGCTACAAATACAACCCAGCATTCAAGGGGCCAGTGGACCAAGAATATCTCCCTGAGGAACTCCGTGGCATCAACTTTTTCACCTGGATGCCATCTGACTGATGAACTCACATCTTTTTGGATGTGGGAATGTTGGCTGCTTTATTTGCACTTTTGCAACTGTTCATGTTGTTAATAATTATACAATCTGCACTAATGCCATGTGTAATGTTCATTCATGACCTGTCACTCATATAAGGTTTACGTTTTGTTATTTTTGTAATTAATTGTAATGAGTTTATGTTTATATACATAAATAAAAAAGCTAAAATTTGTTTTTTAATTGTGCCATTTTTTTTTTTTTTTTTTTTTTTTTTTTACAAAATTTCTTCTGGTTTTCATTTCAAAATGAGTTGGGTGATTTATCATAAACTATATTGTAAAATTACTGTGTAATGTGTGTTACTTTTTTTTTTTTTTACACTGTTTGTCATAAAAAAAGTGCCCAGTTTCACAAACAAAAAAGGCAGTGACCTGCTTTGAAGCTGAAAGAGTTAACTCTTATTGTTGAGCTGAAACTTCTGACATGATTAAATGTTGAAATATCTTATCAATACATTCAAACACAGACACAAGTGGCCCTACATTGATGGCCTTGTAATTATCAAGAAAACAGTGATGAACCCATGCCATTGCCCTAGTAATCAAATATGAATATTATGTTGATAAGATGAACATACCTCTTTTTTTTGTACTGAATTCACTCTTGTTTTTGTTTTTTATTGTCCAGCCGGTGTCAGGATAGAGCTCAGTGATAAATGCTTGGATGCTGTGGATTATCTTAAGCAAAATTGTAGTGAAATCTATTATAAACATCTAGTAACTACTGTCTGCTTTAGATCTACATTCAGTGGATACCACTAAATTCAGACAAAAGTGATTGAGATCCACGAATATGCCAAAGTGTGAAATAAATTAAAACCATTATTTAGGGGCTTGTCATTTTTTACAGTATTTACAGTTTAAAATTGCAAATAGATTAATTTGAAATAAATGTGCCAAATTTATCTATGAGGACTTTCTTTTTTTTTAAGGGAACTTTTTTGTGGTATAAAGCATTAGTTTCTGATTATATGAAAATCAAAATGGAAATCAGGACTAAAAGCACTGAAAATAAGATTGTTGCTGTCATGTGATAAAGATGTTTTGCATGAGGGCAAATCTCTATAAAACAACATGGTACAAAATGTCCCTTACCAGAGATTTGAAGAACACCTGAAAGCACAGAGTTTCTTCTTAATACCTTCCTACTGGTAGGTAAAAGTAATTGTCATTCTGGTTAATTAAGTTAAATTTAATTGTGAATTATAGGGGTAGTCGAGGTAATTGCGGCCAAGCAGAATATGATTAGTTCCAGCTTCTTTGCAATAATTTACTTAGTCTCATCTTGTGAATAATGAGGGTATAAGTTTGTTTGTTTGTTTGTTTGTTTGGATTGTATAATCATTATCCCACTATAAAAAACATGATTTTCAGATAAATCAATTTTTGTAACCAACGCACCAACTGCTGCTAGAGAGGTAAGCTTACAGATTTTTTATTTTATTTTATTGTGAGTTTATATACAAAACATATGAAGTTACTATGACTTCTGTTTATGGTTCAAATTTATATAATTGTTTTCATATTAATTATTTTGTATTTTTAAATCATCAAGCAGCTTAAATATAATCTAAACAAACACCATAATAAGCGCATTAACCACCAATATTCTGACTAGTAACAGTTATCTTTTGAAATTACATAATCTGAGGCAGTTGCAGCTGTTTTCTTTGTACAGTGGGATGTTTTGTGCACAAAAAAAGCTGTTAATATATGGTACTCTAATATGCTTACTTTCTAATAATGTTTTTTAAACCTCATAAATGTAGAGTTGCCAAATAAAACATCAGAGATGACAACAATGCTATTCCAACTTCTGTTATTCAAAGGTGAGAGTGAATATAAAGCTCTGTGTGTGTGTGTGTGTGTGTGTTTATAGACATTATAATCAGCACACATCTGAACACTGTACAGTATATTACCTTTCAGCGTTCTTGAATTTAGTTCCTTTGGGGCGGGGGGGGGGAATCAGTGCTCCCTTATCAATGTGGAACAAAGCAGAAATTATTAAAACAAACAAACAACAAAATCAGGGTTAATTCCTGCCTACAAACATTTTAAAATCTCTTCCACAGGCATTGTCCATTCTTTCCTGTTTGCCTCTCATAAAAAGTATTATTTGATCCAGACGCCAAACACATGGAATGGTGCCCGGGCTTACTGCCAAGCCACACACACTGACCTGGCTATCATTGAAAACAGTGACGACTTGATCCGATTTCAAAATGACGCACAGAGGCAAGGTTTCAATTCAGAAGCTTGGATTGGACTGCACAATGATATTAACAGCTGGCACTGGTCTTTTAAAAACAAGCCCCTAGGATTTGCAGATTGGTTATTCGGACAACCCAACAACAGAGCCGGACATGAAGAATGTGTTGGAATTGGTGAGATTGATTGGACTAGGACTGGTTGGTATGATGCAGACTGTAACTCTTTAGAGTACGTTCTCTGCTATGATGGTAAGAAGCAATATCTTGATTTAGTCATTCTCTTTAGACTACTTGAACAGTGCCATTCCCAAATTGCCCACAGTGCATGAATGAACGTGTGTGTGTGTGTGTATAGATAGATTTCTTTTTGTGCAGATTTTTTTTTTCTTATACAAAGTCCTTCCTTTTCCAAAAGCTCAAAAGGACAACTTACGAATAAGGAGTTTAATGGCCTGTTGTGGCCTGTTTGTTACTTATTTTATGACAAATGTAGGAAATTAAAATCCATGTTAAAACTGCATATTTTGTAAATACAAATTTATTCAGAACTTAATTTGTACACATGCATTAACTTCACTATTAACATTTTGGATCATTTTGGATCTATTAACACAGGCATCTTGGATCTTTTATTGGTAGTTTGAGTAACATTTCTTTAACATGTCTTGAAGAAGTAAATACATATGGAGTCTAAGGAAAATCAATATTTTATTAAAACTAGTACTCATAGAAATGGTAATAAAAGAGAAATTTAAAAAAACATATTTTTAATTAATATCCAATGTCCATAAGATTAACTTATATATTTCAGGTATAATTAAAAAAAAATTTTTATATGTTACAGCTAGTAAACTTGGCCCTGCCAGGTACATTAACCCTGGTCCTCAGATGAATTGGTATGATGCTCAAACTTACTGCAGACAGCATTACACTGACTTGGCCATCATCACTAACTCAGCTGACAACACCGATGCAGTAAGTGTTTTGCAAGGTAATGCTTGGATAGGCCTGATCCGAGACTCCTGGAAGTGGATAGATCAGACCAACATGTCCACCATAACCTGGGCTCCTGGGCAACCCGATTATAAGTATGGCAATGAAAATTGTGGGTTTGTAATTAACAGTCATGCATCTGATGCACAATGCACAGACCAAAGACCTTTCTTCTGTTACTCAGGTAAGTGAAATTCATTGGGGGTTTGTATGAACACCTGCTTAAACAGCTTTTCATATGTAAATTACATTTGTTGTGTGTATGTGTTTCTGGATCCAGAAATCACTGGAAGAAAACAAACCATAAGATTGAAGATTAAGTTTAAACAGGATGTCAGTGATCCTGGAGCAAAGGCAGCCATCTTGGAACAAGTGAGTCTCATCCTCTAAAGTGACTTATTTCCAATATATACTGTACAGGGTGTCCCAGAAAATTTGACATAATGTGAAATATGAATATCTGAGTAATTACATGTGCTAGGCAAATAAAATATTTAGTTATCAAAATTCGAACAACATATTCAAATGGATATAGATTTTATAACCAATTTCACAAAGCTTCACACATCAAGTCGGTAGTCCTGCTCCTGCCAAACACGCTGTACCATACCTTGCGTAACATTCTCCAGTCCCTCAATGATTCTCTGCTTGAGTTCCTCTGGCTTGTACAAAGAGGGGGGATAAAAAACAGTCCTCTCACATAGCTTTGTAAATTTTTTTTTAAAAAAACACACAAAATGTTAAGTCATGTTGAACGTGTTGGCCATTTCAACAACGCATTTTAAAACAGCACAAAGTAAAACATTAAACTTGGTTAGTTTTTACACATCTTGTTAAAATTTTAAATAATTTGAGAATTGTCTATGTTGTTAGACTATACACTTTTTTGGGACACCCTATAATTTACCACCAAGAACTTAAGTTTTGAATCATGTTTTTGTTTATAAGTGTGTTATAATAATGGATAATTATTAATAAACATTTATTAATGATTCCTTTTCAGATTAAGGAGAACCTGATGAAGGATGGGTTGGCAGAGAATGGATAGAGAATGGATGCCACACTCAAATGGATAGAGAAGTCTGGTGGTGTGGGGACTCACAAGGAGAAACTTAATGTTTCAGAAAATGCAACTGACCGATCATGTGATCTTTAAGTCTAGTGATAAGACTATATCATTTATTCTTGCAAATGCACTGCTAGCTTTGTATGTAAATTGTTTGGTTGCACATAAAATTTAACAGTAGGAACCAAACTGCTTTTTGCACCATGCCCTAAACTCCTGGTCTGTGATTACTCAGAAACAGAGACAAAGCCTTGAGAGAATGGTGAACATTTTAAAATGGCTGATGTGTATGTGTCTATTGATGGTTATCAATCTGAATGTAATGAATGAAGGTATTAAGGTATATTTGGTAAATTTACCAATAAAAAAAGCACAAAATAATTGTCAATTTACATACTGCATGCAGTAAGCACAGACAGGGTTAAATAATTTAGTTCTGTTTCATAGAAATCCAGGTAACTTGTACTTTGCATTTATAGTGAGTAGATTATATAGTGCTCTCTCTTCTGGTCTGTTAATTAAAAAATATAATACATAATTCAGTAGCTGGTAGAGGACCAGGCAGTGAGCACATACTGCACCAAGTTTTAAGGCTTTACACTAATTTTATGTCATTTGCTGAATTATGTAAAAAATCTTTGTATTTGTTTACACATGATTATGTTTAAGAAAAAGCTCTGTAGATGTGAATCAGTCCAGCCCTTTAGATCTGCTCAGAGAAGCTTCTTAATTATTCCACAAAATACATATAAAATTTATTTATTTATTTATTTATTTTTGTTAAAGCTGCATTCAGCTGTAGCCAGAATATTCTGAGGGCAGCTTAAATTTTTTTAATGTAAAATCAAAACTTTCATGTTTATCTTTAGATATGATTAAGAAGATTTTGTTTTCATTCAATTTGCTTGTTTATTATACAGTATTTCTTTCTGTTAATTGTAAGACTTTTTTGTTTTATGTATTTAATTATTTTAATCATGGCTATTTTAGTCAAGTCAAGCCAAGTCAAATTTATTTATAGCACATTTAAAAACAACCGAAGTTGACCAAAGTGCTGTACAATGGAATAAAATGACCAGAATTAAACACCATAAAATGAAAGCAGATAAAATTAAACTTTACTTATGTAAAAAGTAAATAAAAATCAGTTAGTGACAGTTAGTAATAAACAATAATCAAATGAAATCATGCATAAATTATTTTATTTAAATAAGTAATCAATAAAACTAAACTAAAAAGTAAAATAAATAATTAAAAATAATAAAGGGGATCAAAATGTCTCAGCCAGGTGTAAAAGCCATTGAAAATAAGTGAGCTTTCAGTCTGGATTTAAAAGTTTCTAATGTAGGTGCTGCTCTAATATTAAATGGTAAACCATTCCATAATTTAGGCGTAGCGATAGCAAACGCTCGGTCACCTCTTTAGTTTTAGTCTTAAATATTTTGTGATCCTATTTTCTGTTTTTTCATTTTTCATATTTTAATTATGGCTCTATTGTAGTTGCTTTTTTTTCAGTTTGATCCTTATAGATGCTTATATTTCCCAATTTGCCTGTCTTTCCTTATTATTTTTATTTCTAGTAGTAGTAGTATTTTATGCTATCTAGTGTCCATGGTCAGTAATTTTTTAATAATAAAAATATTAATAAAATTATACATAAATTGTTCTTGCTTATAAAGCAACTTTAGGCAATACCAAATTAAGGCTGGGACCGCCTACCTTATCAGCATACAGTGACAAATAAATAAATGTAGAAATGTGGAAATGCAGAAATAAATATATGTAAAAATGTGGAAAATCTAAAATAGATAAATAAAGAAATGTGACAACACAAAAATAAATAAATTAAGAAATGTGGAAATTCAGAAATAAATAAATCTTAAAATATGTTAATAAACAAAAGTAGGAATACATTTAGCAGTTCTCCAGGGTATATTGTATTTATGTATTTATTTATTTCTATATTTACTTATTTATTCACATATTTATTTATTTATAACTTTGCCATGTTTAGTCCTCCATACTTCTTGGTCATAGTGCAATGGAAATTGTTTTTTTTAAAGCTTCTATGCAAAATGTCTAAACAAAGAATTGAAGCAAATAAATGCAGCAAATGCTCCTGATTACGAGTTAGATTACAAAACCTTGGTGTTTTTTTTTTTTTTTTTTGCTCTTATAGGCTTATAGGTTATTTCGCTATGGCTCAACTGAAAAAAATGCTCACCTGCTTTTGCTCAGGTGAAAAAAAAACCAAGTGAACCAAAAGACTTTAATTAAAAGGAAAAGTAGTCACTAAACTGTAAGGGGAAAAATTGATTTGCGTTTTTTTGTTGATTTTTTTTTGCGCTTGAGGGGGACCAAACATTTATTTTAGTAGAGAGCATGCAATTGTCTGTGAGCCAATTTTCTTTTATAAAATGTAGCATAATGCTAATAACAATTAAATTGTATAAATAAATGTGTTTCGCTCAGAGTGGTATTGGAAAATAGTTTTAAGGTTCATCTGTTGAATATCTATCAATTGGAATCGGCTGATAATCACCTAATTTTTACAGATTGAATGCCTCTCCACTGGCCGATCACATAAACCAATACTATTTTGATTATGCAAAATACTCGAGTCAACAACCGCATCAACATACTGTGCCATTATAATAATAGTGAAGAGAGAAATAAAGACTGGTTCCCAGTTCTGGCCGAGGCAGTCCAGGTTTACCTTAGTGACTATTTAGCACAGCTGCACACATTCTGGATGATAAGAGGAATAGACTCTGTATTAAAAATGCAGAAATTCTGATATTTATAAAGCAATAACTTTCTTGCCAAGGACAAAGTACCTCACGTGTGTGTTCATTTAAAAACTTACAATAAAGTTATGATTTGTTATTCATTGATGCAGGCTTCTTCCACATGAGAGTACATGTTATAATGAGTGAGTATAGTAGGACAGTTGCATTTTACGGCTATAAATAGTAAATAAATAATACTATACAATAAATAGAACATTTTAAATTGCAGATCCCCAAAACCCCCACCTTTATTTGCCTCAAATGTGCAGAGCTGTACAGTAGTAGCAACTGTGTTTTACGTTCCTTTGTCAGTCACAAATTTAAATGAACAAGAAATCATCTCCAACTCCAGAATGCCTGACTTGTGTTAGGTCATGGTGCACTGGAAAAAAGCTTCAATGCAAAATGGATAAGCAAAAAACAAAGCAAATAAAACAAATGACTCTATGTGATGGCAAATGCTGCTTGGTTAAATTTAAATTTGCAAATCATTATTTTTACTTTCAATCCCTTACTCTCACTCATTGTATATACTGCTTTATCCTGTATACAGGCTCGTGGGGACCTGGAGCCTATCCCAGGAGACTTAGGGCATCCTGGACGGGGTGCCAATTAATCCCAGGGCACACTCACATGCTCATTCACACACTATGGACAATTTGGGAACACCAATTAGCCTAATTTGCATGTCTTCGGACTGTGGGAGGAGTACCCAGAGGAAACCCACCAAGCATGGAAAGAACATGCAAACTCCACGTACACAGAGGTGCGAATCAAACCCTGGAGGTGCAAGGCAACAGTGATAACCGTGCCACTGATTTTTACTTTTATTTAAATGAATTACATAAATTAAGTACTTTCTGTCAGAAAAATTTAAAACTTCTTTTAAAGAACCAGTAGTAACTATACTGTAGGGGAATTTTTATCTAAGTGGAGTCATTTACCAATAGTTAATTTTTCTGGCAACCTGCCTTACATCAGGCCACACCTGGGTTATTTTCCTAGACCAGCATATCCTGTCAGGTTATTTCTAGCATAAATTATAAAATGTATCTTAATGGTGTTAACTATGATATTTTTATGTAACAAACATGAAGATTGTTTTCAAGTCATAAACAGATATCCCATGCAATTACATATACAGTGGGGAAAAAAAGTATTTAGTCAGCCACCAATTGTGCAAGTATTCCCACTTAAAAAGATGAGAGGCCTGTAATTTTCATCATAGGTATACCTCAACTATGATGGAGAAAAATGAGGGAAAAAAATCCAGAAGATCATATTGTAGGATTTTTAAAGAATTTATTTGCAAATTATGGTGGAAAATAAATATTTGTTTAATAACAAATAGGCTAGGCTCCTAAGTGCCAATCAACACTGTTTGATTGACTGAAAATCTTTTAGAATCTTTCTGATTCAAAAAGATTCTTGCCTCAACCTACTGAGAATCTTTGGGATTTGCTGAAGGAGACTTCAGTGTTGAGACTACAGTGCTTCAACACTCAAAATGCAAGATCTTAAAGAGAAACTATTGTAACACGCGACAGAAATAAATGTTGTGAAATTGCATAAGCTTATCGACCTCAATGCTATTCCTATTTAATAAAAACTTAATAATAGCTTCACACATTCTGTTATACAGTAATGAGTGAGTATAGTAGGACAGTCACAGTTTAAGTAAGCATTTTAGTGTTTATGAGAGCCCCTTGATGCTAGTTGAGGCATGGAAATTTTTAGCTCTTTAGTCAAGAATAGGCAATTCTATTGGTTTCAGTCTCTTTATAATGTATATAAAATAATAAGAAAATGGAATTTATGGCATATGTTGCCTTCCAACAAAAAATATTTAAATTCATTATACTTTCTCAAATCTTAATTATATCCCAATAACCCCCACACACTTGTTATCAGGGATTGGTGATAGGTATTGGCCAATTGTGATTTCTGTGACAGGGGTTCAGTGATAAGCCACTCCTAATGACCATTTTATAGACACACTCTATAATAATTTCTTGAGAGAAAAACATAAATAAATGAGAAAAAATATTATACTACTATTCCTTCTTTAAAATATAGAATATATTGTTGCTGTATTTGCCTCAGATGTTCAGAGCTGTACATTAATAGAAACTGTGTTATTACTTTCCTTAACCAGTCACAAATTTAAATGAACAAGGATTCATCGTTAGTGCCAGACTTGTTTTAGGTCATGGTGCACTGGAAAAATGCTCCTATGCAAAATGAATAAACAAAGCCCTAAAGCAAATGACTCAATGGAATGGCAAATACTGCTTGGTTGAATGTAAATTTGTCAACCATTTGCCATTTTAATTTTTTTCCCATTCACTTAAATAAATTAAGTCAGAAAAATAAAACACAAGGCTTCTTTTAGAGTACCTGTAGTCACAATACTGTGACTACTCCACATTAATTTTACTCTTTATGCACCAAAATCCATTTAAGTAATGGCAAATTGTTCTGGGAACCTGCTTTACATCAAGCCACCCTGGCAAGGTTTATTTTCCTAGACCAGCATATCTTATCAGGTTATTGCTAACATACATTATAGAATATCCCATACTTAATATTTAAGCCATGCATAATAATTAAGCCATGCACTTGGCAAAACAAAAAGTTTACAGATTTCTCTTAAACATGTGACATTGCAAAATAAACAAATTGTGAAATAATGGGTTAGGGAGCATGAGACATCACTATCACACTTGGATTGGCCACCACACTCCATTCCTTAATCCATTTCACATTTTACATTTAAGCTTTTGGCAGGCGCTTTTATCCAGAGTGAATTACAAAAGTGCTTAGACCCTCATTTTGACCCCATTCGATGTTTAAAGTTTAAAATAAATGATTGACATATTTTTTTGCTTATATTCAGTGACTTTTCCTAATGTAATGTGGATAACTGGGTAAATGTAAAATTAACATAATATGTTTTTAATGTCCTGTACACATTTTGTATGCATCTGTGTTCTTTGGGGTCAAATTGACCCCAGGCTGTTTTAGCTGTCTAAAACATATAAGAAATATATATATTAAAAAAGTATTGTTTTGGATGATATTTTAGTCACTATAGCATGCAATTTTATAATCTTCAGAAAGCTTTAGGGCACTAACCTTACATAACTATAACTTTAGTAGTGCAAGAACTGCTGATAATTTACATGACATGGGGAGGAAATTTTGACATTTTCCTTTTTTTCACAATCCAGGTCCCCACCTGACTATGGATAAATGTCTGGTTGCATTTTGTGGACGTTGTCCTTTCAGACAATAAATGCAGAACAAACCGGCCAGCTATGCCCGGAAGTGTATACTGGTAAATCCCCTGGGGAAGCACCTGAAAACAATCAAGGCATGAGGGTGGTACTTGACATGGCTGAAGGACTGAATGGTCATAATATTACCTTTAATTCTTTTTTTTTTTTTTTTTTTACATTGTACGCTCTGGGCGAAGAATTGCTGAAAAGGAAAGTTACCATGTTGGTAACAGTAAGAAAAAACAAGCTAAAGGTTCCTCTGAGTTGCTTGTGATGAAGAACAAGGTAGAATCTTCAATGTTTTCCTTCACTAAAAGAGCCACTGTTGTCTCTATTTTCCCCAAGAAAGAGAAAATGTCCTGCTGATAATCACCATGCACAAAGATGCTGTTCTGAGCACCAGAAGACAGAAACGTTATTTATATCCACAAATGGTTTTGGACTACAACAAGAGGTTGATAACTTGGACAAGGCCACAGACAAATACAGCTGCCGATGCATGACTGCCTCTTGGCCGCTTGTAACTTTCTTCATCATCATTGATTTGAGGACCTACAAGGCCTTTGTAATATAGAGTGCAATCAATAAGGACTGGAACAGCAGAAAACTGAGTTGAAGGAGGATTTTGTTGGAACAATGGGTTACATGTTGGTGAAACGAATGCATGCACTCTCTGCACATATTGTGTACAGTAGTACAGACAATGATGATAAATGGTGATGATTATTTTACAGGTAATATTCTTTAATTTTTTTAATTGTGTTTGTTTTTTCTGGGGTCAAATTGACCATTAACATAATACATGTTACTATTTTTGATTAAAAAAAAAAAAGTTTTTCATTACAAATGTGTGATAACAAAAATGTATTTAGAAATAATATAAAGTCATTAAAACACCAAAAAGATATCTATTTCCAGATATCAATCAGTGAGATTTTAAGGCTGATCTGCATATTTCTCCATAGTTACATAACAGGTATTCTGGATGTATAACAGGGGTAGGTGGGGGGTACTGTTTAATTTAAAGTAGTCTATAAATAAACATAAAAGTACCTGACACATAAACTTGGGTAACAATTTTAATTACGATCATTTTCTGAAGGTTTAAATAGCTGGTGTCAAATTGACCCCAAGGATAAAAGATGTTAGTAAATTTGAATGTAACAGGAAGGTTGAAGTGTCCGTCATTGGATAGACCCTTACACTGCTTACTAGGCTCCTAAGTACCAATCAACACTGTCTGATTGACTGGAAAATCTTTTAGAATCAAAAAGATTCTTGACTCAACCCATTGAGAATCTTTGGGATGAGCTGAAGGAGACTTTACACAGTGCTTCAACACTCCCATAATCAAAAGGCAAAATCTTCAAAGGGAAACTAATGTAACACTGGGCAGAAATAAATGTTACGACCTCAATGCTATTCCTAAAAATATCTTTACCAGCAGGGCAGTTTTATAGCAAAAAAAAAAAGAAAGAATAATAATAATAATAAAGCTTTTTTTTGTTTTTTGTTTTTGCTATCATTACCAGTTGGATAGTGTTCCTTAAAGTGACTTAAAACAATGTTAAGGGTGAAACATTCTCTGTATTGTTAAAGGATCTGGAAAACAAGGTTTAACCTACTGATTAAACAGAAAACTTGATTTACTTCAACTATTAGTCTGTTGGCCATAGGGGGGAAAAATTGTTTTTCTGTGGATATAAATAAGTACCCTAGATCATCACTCCAAAGACGTCGTTGGCCATTGCGGAGAAAATGACTGAGAAATTATAATTTTCCATCCTTATATACGGTCTATATACTGTATATACAGGATACTAAGGAAAGAACCCTTTTTTGTTAGCTTGTTACAGCGCTGTTCTTATGCCGGACCGACAGATGGCGCTGCTGAGAAGGGCTCTCCTCGTCTCTGAGGCACCGAAGAATGTGTTGTGTAAATATGGCGGCGCACTGCAGCTCCATCATGCGTCTCCGCACTCTGTGCAACCTTGGGAGCAAAACCTTTAATTTCAGAAGTAGAACCGGTTTGGACTGGACTGGTGTGAGCCTGTACAGGACCCGAGCCGGAACCGCTCACAGCCGTGGAGAAGCCGCCACTGACACGGACGGAGGTAGTGTTACAGCCCGGTACAGCACGATGGCTGTGTCCCAAATGACTTCTGACTGGTGTTGTAGTGCAGAGTGTACAGTGATACAGCATCTCAGTTTAGGTTTTACTGTTTCTTGAGTTATTCGAGCAGAAATGTGATTGAGAAACCTCGCTGTGTGCTCTGTGTCCTGTGTACAGCCTTGGGCAAAAGTTTTGAGAATGACACAAATATAAACATTTAAATCTCCTGCTTCAGTGTTTTACATCCTTTTGGTCAGATGTTACTACAGGATACTGTAGTATAACTGCAAGCATTTCATAAGTGTCAAAGGCTTTTATTGATAATTACATTAAGTTCATGCAAAGAATCAATATTTGCAGTGTTGACTGGACTGGACTGAACTGAACCTCTGCAATTTGTCTTGACATGCTGTCGATCCCATTCTTGCATAATAAATACTTGGAGTTTGTCAGAGTTTCTGGGTTCACACCTAGTTAGAAGAAACTAAGGACAATGTGTTTTTGAAATAGGATGTTAAAAAGCCTTAAATGTAGGTTTAAAAGTAGGTTAAACGTGTGAGCTTTAAGTTCAAGTGAGTTTGGAGTAAACCAGGATTTCTGCCCCACTCCCAGTACGTGTTAATATGATTGTTTGTGGTCTATCAATATTAGGGTGAAGAATACACTCGTATTCCTTTAAAGAATACTTCTATCCTTTCTCTACTGGATATTGGTTATAGATTACTCCACCGAGTGTGTGAATGATTTGTGAGGTAATCTGTCGCATAAAAAGCTCAAATGTGTGTATTCACCAGGCCAGTCTGACCTCCTTATGGAATTCCCTGAGCCAAAGAATCTTCTACATTCAACCCTGTCTAAGTCCCTGGGACAGTCAAATATCTCTCGATATATCCGGTACAACTGCACAGACGGAGATGTTAAGGTACAGCCAGAATCAGCTCTGAATGAACATGTTTTAAAATACTATCAACTACGACAACAACAAAAAAAAAAATTGCAGTTTTATAGTATTTGTCTTGTTGTGGTCGTGTTAGAGGGCGACGGTTACACTGTTCTGGCCTCAGAGGATCGAAGTAGAGGGATTTGGGTCCCGGAAACAGGAGGCGGAGCGACGTGCTGCAGCAGCTGCCTGCCATAGGCTGAGAGTGAGTAGAGGCCCTGCCCCCTTTTTTATTTAATAATATATAATGAAAACATAGCAGTCATATGTAGAAATTATGTGAAAGTAGGTTAAATATGTAAAAATGTAATCCTTGGATGGCAGACATGTCTTGTCTGATTGCTGACTCAGACTCAAGCTGTGCCATTATCTGTGTAAACAGGAACTAGGAGTTCTCAGGCCTGGGAACCAGCTTCCATCTCAGAGGTTAGCCAGGCAGTCTGGGTGGCGCTCGGCCGTCTGGGAGGATGAAGAGGAAGACCCAAGTGTGTGTAAAAGCAGGGAGCTACGCAGAACTATGAGCAACAGGATGAGAAGAGCTGCAGGAAACCTGGAGTAGGCTGTTAATTTATTTACACCTACACTATGACTTTGTGAATTTGTTCTACTTTTATTTAAATGACCGTGTGCAACTTAAAACAATTCTTAAAACTTGAACATTTTAAAATGTTAAAAATTTTTAAACATGTTTTGATTCCATTATGTACTTGTTTTCAGACTAGTCTGAACTGTAGTATTAACTTAAGACTGTGTAATGTAATATTACAGAGACGAGATCATGCTTAATTGTAACAGCACTCACACTTTTTGTACTGAGTGTATTTATTGGCTTTTGGGTGCAGTGTGTTGGAAGAAGATCCGGAGGTCTCGGAGGCGCTCGCCATCTTCTCAAAGCCAAAGGCACTCTTGGCGAGGGTTGTTCAAGTAGCCACGACATCGAATGGCGTCAATGTAAGTTGGCTTTAAAAAGACCATGCTGAGCAGGTCTCAGAGTTATTACATCAGATTTGGGATCTGTAAGTTAAAACATATGGGGATGTGCCGTTATGGGAAAATAATCAATATCCAGTGGTGTCCTGTCTGAACCTGGGAACCATAACAAGTGTGTCTATTCTGCTGTTCTAGAAAATAAACTTTCAGACTAGTCTGAACTACACTGTAGTATTAATTTAAGACTGTGTAATGTAATATTACAGAGACGAGATCATGCTTAATTGTACTAGCACTCCCTTTTTGTTAATGTGTGTAATTCTGCATGCTTCTGATTCTCTAATATAATATAATTGTCTTTTATGATTGTATGATGATTTTTTTCATCCACTCTTTCTAATCATCTTTTAACCCAGGGGTGTCAAACATACGGCCCACGGGCCGAATACGGCCCACTACGGCGTCCAGTACGGCCCGCGGGATGATTTGAACAATAATATTAAATATCAAATCTTTTTAATTATCATTATTATTTTTATTAGTAGTAGTATTAAATAAAGTCTATGTCCGGGTATTCACTGCAATATTGTGTTTGGTTTTATTCAGTTTTTTTATTTTATCATTGATCATTAACTGCTCTTCTATTGCGCTTCTGCCGAAACCTCTAACACGCATGCGCATTCTAAATTGGCGCCTAAATCAAATTTCTTTGGCTATTTGAAGATGTGTGGCAAGCACTCGCGATTTTAAAAAAAATGTCCAAAAAAAGAAAACTTGATCTGGAAGGGCGGATGTTTCAGAAGAAATAGAAAGAGAAGTCAGGTGTTAGGAAGCAGGAGTTAAAAGCATTATGCGTATATGTGTATACTTGCGTATGTCAAACCTCATCTAGATTTTTCTTTGTTAAAGGAAAGTTCTCATTTGTAGTGTATAGTTAATGTTCATATCCAAAGTGAATGATATTTATTTTCATTGGCATTAACCATAAAGAATTTATTTTTGTATATGATTTTTTCTAAACTATTGAGTTGTTAAAGGCAGTTTTTTTTAATTGTGAAGTGTTTTTCTAGTTTGTAATTTATATTGTAGCCTATAGCTTCATATTTAATGTAACTGTCTGTACACAGAGTCTGCAGCATTTTTTATTTCTTATTTTATTATTACTAAAAAGTATCTGACAAGTAATATTCATGTTCAAAGGAAAGGATTTTGCTTGCCATTACTTGGCATTGTTTTTCCCCCAAAAAGGAATAAGAGCGTTAATGAACAGTTTCCGAGGACTTGTTAAATGCAGTTTTACAGAATATAGTGTATTTGTTGTAATTTGATGCACTATGATTAAAAAAACAAAAAACAAATTCGGGCCGCACATGGTCACATTTCTTCTCATCTGGCCCTCACCCTAAAATGAGTTTGACACCCCTGTTTTAACCTAATGAGTCAGTTTTATAGTGTATGGTTTAAACAGGGACGGCTGTATAAATGTATGTTAAAATATATAAAATGTTATACATGTGTAAACATGTATATCAAAATATATGGTGTACATAAACATCTATATGACCTTGTATCTTTCACGTCCTACATCTTTTCTCTGTTTAATATCTCGTCTTGCTGCTCAGGAGCTGCTGCACTACAGGACAGTAGGAGGGAAGGTAAAGGAGTGCAAACTCACTCTGCGCTGGCCCAAGGAGATGAGCTTTACCGCCTGCGGCCGTCGCAGACTGGAGGCTGAAACGCGAGCAGCAGCGCTCGCCTGCCTCAAACTTAAGGTGTGTTAAACTCTCTTTATGTTGTACCTTAAATTAATTTGGTGTTTTTTTGTTTATTTTTTTTATTTGACATCTCGACATAATTTTCTAATCCACGTTTAAATCCAAACTAAATCCAAATTTAATTCTCTAAATTTCTAATTATACCTCATTGAGAAGTATAATACATAGAGAGAGAGAATGATGTGTTTATGTGCTGAAGAACTGATTAGTGGTCCAGCCCCAGCTTTAGTTTGTAGGTCGATATCGTAGTAAGTTGATAACCTGAACACTTTATTAATCAGACTTAAATAGGAATAGATTATGTGCATGTAACCACATTGATTAACAATTTATCAAACATGTATCTAATGTATTGTGATCTTTAAGAAAAACTGGCCTGGCCTGATTTAAGGAGTAGCTCACTGACAAACATTATGCTGTTGTGATGCTGTTAGGAGCTGGAGCTGCTGGATGAACAGAATAACCCGCTCACACATGCCAAGTACAACCATGAGGAGGTGAGGGAGGCAGGAGAGCGAGAGAAGAGGCCGTGCCGTGTGGAGATTCCTGACGATCTAGAGCACCGGATTAGGGATTATTTAACACAAGTATGTACATTTACACTTGGGCTTACCTTGAAATCCTGCAAAAAAATGTTATTGTGAAAAATAATGATTTCTGTTATTTGTTAGTACCCAATAGAGGAAGAGGTGCAGAAACTGTGCAAAGAACAAGCTGACCAGCGGCAGTCTTCCTTTTCTAATGAAGACCATGAAGAACGTGAGGAGGCGGAGGATCCTGTGCTCGATGCAATCACCGGCAAGATGTATCACCCTCTGAATGTGGAGGAGGCTGAGCTTCTGAATGACAGGCTTCTGAGGCAATGGGAGAGGGCGGGGCTGGCTCACGGGCCGGAGCTTCCTGTAGACTCTCATCGTGAACGTCTGGTGGAGGCAGTCGAGGCATCACAGGTGGTGGTGGTCTCCGGAGAGACGGGGTGCGGGAAGACGACGCGGATCCCACGCTTCCTGCTGGAGGGCCGTGTGAGGGGCGGAGCCGGTGCTCACTGTAACATCCTGGTCACACAGCCACGCAGGATCAGCGCTGTATCGGTGGCTGAGCGTGTCGCCAATGAGATGGGACCCGCACTCAAGCCCTGCGTCGGCTACCATGTATAAGATATTTATCTCTTCAGATGAAAGTGTATTGTGGCATTATTTGTCCTAACAATGTGCTTAGCAACCTGAAAGTGATTAGAAGTAGAATTCTTGTTTTATTAAGTTTATTTTCACTCTCTCTGTAGGTGCGTTTAGAGTCCCGCCCCCCACGGTCCAGTGGTGGCTCGCTCCTCTTCCTCACCGTAGGGGTCCTGCTGAGGAAGTTGCAGTCAAATCCGTTCCTGCACGGCATCAGCCATGTAGTGGTGGATGAGGTACACGAGCGAGATGTGAACACCGATGTGCTGTTGGCCTTGCTGCGTCGCGCCCTTACCCACAATCCTGAGCTGCGTGTGGTGCTCATGAGTGCAAGCGGAGACACGCAACGTCTTGCCTCCTACTTCAATGAGTGTCCAGTGATGCACGTTCCTGGCTTCATGCACCCTGTGAGACAGAGGTATCTGGAGGAGGTCCTGAGGGAGATGGGAAGACCAGTGGAGAAGGCAAGCACTCGGGTGAGGAAAACACCCAGCAACATACTGTAGGTAGCGAAGGAAGCAGGGTAAGAGGGACATACAGGTAATGAAATAGACAGGTGAGAAAGAAGAAGAGAGAAGGTTACACAGGTTAGAAAGAAGAGTGGGAGACGGATAGATGGGTAAGAAATGGGATATGTGAGGGAGAAAATGGACAGATAGACAGGTAAGAAAGACAGAGAAAAAGTAAGAAAGAGAGACGACAGGTGAGAAAGGGGAGAGACACAGATGGACGGATAAGAAAGACCGAGAGACGGATAAGAAAAGCAGAAGCATATACGGGGACGTCTTACGAACATTTGAGTTATGAACTTTCACAGATACGAACGCACCACACATTACTATATCTTGGAAGTATGATGATAGAAAATGGCTGTTCTGTAAATTAGTCCTGATGGTGAAGAATCCTAATTTTGGAAAAAATTCTTAATGAGACAGAGTTGACGGTCTGAAAACAGCTGAGACAAAATGGTTTCCGTTCAAGCTCACAGTAGACACCATGTAGCATCGGCTCTCTGCCAGACCCTTTTCCGCGGTCCCTTTAAATGAGGTCGCGATTTAAAGGCGCGGTCTCGCGAGAACCAAAACCCCAAATCTGTGTGTTTTGATTTTAAAAAAAAATTTTTTTTCATGCTTTACATTCTATACAGTATTTGTGTCAAAGGTGTCATTTATTCAGACTTACGAACAAATCCGACTTAAAAATGTGCTCCTGGAACAGAACTCATTTGTAAGTTGGGGATTTATTGTAATAGAACACTAACAGTTCCCCCCCCCCCGCTGTTTATGTGTAAAGAGTGAACAGGATGATTTGACCCCTGAGCCGGATTTTGTGGCAGATGTGATCGATCACATTCACACTCGTGGAGAGCCAGGTAATTACATCGCATGTGATTCTTCATTTGTTTTCGTTCATAAAATATCTGTTTAACATTATAACCTGGTATGCTTTTTCTGCTTTCTTTCCCCACCGTGTGTCTTCCATCGGGGGCTGTGCAGGTGCAGTGCTGTGTTTCCTGCCTGGCTGGCAGGACATTAAAGCCGTGCAGCAGAAGTTGGAGGAGAAACCGGCCTTTAAATCAGGCTCACAGCTCATCCTACCATGTAAACAACTTATTGGTTCATCATTTCCCTACTTCTCAACCTCAGTTAAACACTAAATATTTTACTCTGTCATGTATAATATGTGCTATCTGCAATGCAACACTTGCCTAAACATCTTAAAAAGGCATCTTTGGCTCAGTGATGAAAATAAACTAATTTTCCTGTCTTTTTCTCCCCTTCTCCCTCTCAGTGCATTCCAGTATGTCTGTAGCAGATCAGCAGGTTGTGTTTAAGCGCCCCCCACAGGGCCAGCGCAAAATCGTCCTGGCAACCAACATCGCAGAGACGTCCATCACCATTGATGATATCGTGCACGTTGTGGACCAGGGCACTCAAAAGGAGCAGAGCTACGATTCCAGGACCAAGGTGACCCTGCAGCTAGGAGGATAAGCGACTTGTGCTTTAAGTATCTATAATGTTAAGATATTTGTTTTCAGTTTGGACAGAGTAATGGAGAGTGGCTGTTAAAGAAAGATATCAGTTGTTAAAGTCATCCTGAAATTCTCTGTGCACAGGTCTCATGTTTGGACACGGTCTGGATCTCTCGCTCAAACGTCATTCAGCGACGAGGGAGGGCGGGGCGATGCCAACCTGGCCACTCCTATCACTTATTTCCACAGAAACAACTAGACGCCATGACCATGTTTCCCATCCCAGAGATTCTGCGCACGCCTCTGGAAAGTCTTGTGGTTCAGGCTAAGATCCACAGTCCTCAGAGTAAGGTATGTGCTGTGGGCTGTTACAGAAACCTACAGAACATGAGTTGTTTCTGGTTATATATTTTTATTAAATTTAAGTTTTAGATGTGTAAAGACACACTCAAATTTGTCTCAGCATTTATGCGTAGTAATTTGTTGTTGTTGTTGTTCTAATACAGGCAGTAGACTTCCTGTCCCAGGTGATGGACTCTCCAGAATTAGGAGCAGTAAGAGAAGCTGTGAGGACGCTGCAGGATATCGGTGAGAATTGCGCAACAGATCTGTGCATTCAGATTAAAGTCCGACATTTCGCACATTACATTTAACCAGTATAGTTGTACATGTTTACAATAATCAGTACATGTTTACAGTAATCAGTTAATCATTAACAGTTATTAATAACAAAATGCACACTTCTGGAACAGTTCTAGCCGTTATGTTGCACAATGCCTGGACTGCAGGTGCGCCCTCTTGTGGCCCAAAAGTTCATAGCTCTGTGAACTATGGGCAAAACAAACATTAATATATTTTTGAACAGTTAAATTCTAAATAGGAATAATCACTTAATAATTGACCAGTAACATGCCTCGTTTAGATACATTTTAAGGTGAAAAATGGCACAAAAATATGTGGACATGTTCTGAATATCAGTCAAGTTGTATTAAATTTACATGTTTCTCTCCTACTGTCCCGATAGGTGTGTTGGACATGTCAGAGTGTCTGACTCCGCTGGGGGAGCGTGTGGCGTGTATGTCATGTGATCCACGCTTAGGGAAGCTCCTGGTTCTGTCCTGTCTTTTCCGTTGTGTCCTGCCCATGCTGTCTGTAGCAGCGTGTCTGACCCGAGACCCATTTCACAACAGCCTGCAAAACCGTCCCACAGTCAACAAGGTCTTACACACATTCCTGTGTCTCTAGTAATGCTTCATTCAACCTGAACATAAGTAGGGTTACATTGTAATTGTTATAGCTCTAACGTCATTATTAATGTATAATCTTGTCTTTCTCTCTTGGCAGGCTAAAGAGGCTCTGAGTGGCTCCAGCTATAGTGATTATCTGGTGTTCAGTCGAGCAGTACAGGGTTGGCGAGAGCAGCAGGACAGACGCGCACGGCAGGACTATTTGGACTCACACAGTCTTTCAGGAGCCAGTCTGCGTTTTATACAAGGCAAGTCAGTTTCATTAAGTCGAGCCTTGGTCCAGTGATCCTCCAGCAGTGATTCCTCTGCTTTCTTGTGCCACACAAGGGTCTTGGATAGGCGAGTCCTCTAGGATCAGGGCTGGGAACATGTGATGCTTGGCGTTCACAATAAGGAAAAAATAGACAATCGTTTTCCATCTTGTAGTGTGTAAAGGAGATTTTAACTCTCTATTTAACAGTTTGTTTAACTCTTTATTCATTCTTTATTTATTTACATTTAAGTTTTTTTATTATTATTTATTTATTGGCATCATCTTAATCAAGGTTTACTTATTGTCAAATGTAAGCTGCAGGTGTCTGTCTGCTCATGTTTTAAATAACAAACCCGGATTCTGATCTTTAATTTCGTATAACTGTTTTATATTGATACATTTACATTACTACAAGCTCATAATATACAGTTTTTACTTGTTATTAACAAATATCTCATCCTCCTCCAGTCACTGATTGCATGTTCTTAGTTATTCTAATTTAGGTCTAAGATGCCTTTTTGATCAGAAGTTTAATAGAATGCTTTATTATTCTATTAAACATATTTCATAGGTTTGTATTTAATTTGAGAATACATTATATTGCCATCCACATTTTTATTAACAGTCACTAAATCAGCCTTATTTACCTTTATACCACATTATCATTTACATGTAGGTTTAACACAGCAGTTCAGTGACAATCTGACGGAGGCGGAGCTTGTCACACACCCTGCAGAGTGTCTCCGGCCTTCATCACTTCTCAATCAGTTCAGCAGGCAGGAGGAGCTTCTCAAAGCCGTGCTGCTGGCAGGGTTTTACCCCAATCTCATCCAGGTATCTATTACACACACACACGCACACACACGCACACACGCACACAAGGTATACCGTATACACTGTGTAGCTGGCAGGGGTTTACACAAAGCCACAGAGTAGACCAATGGGAGAAATAATCTGATGATATCCTAAAACCCAGTTTCGAGTATTTAAGCCCCTGTAGTTGATAGTGTTACGAAGTCTATAAAAGTAAACTAACTAAGCTTTTAGATTTGTGTTGTGATGAAGGAAAATAACTTTGAATAAAACAAAAAAAAAAATTATAGCTTAGATTCTTAGACATTTATGAATTTCTAATAACAGAACAAGGCTTTAAATCATTAATTCTATATTACAATTAGCATAGTTAACATAAAGCATTCATGAAGAGTAGCTCTGTGGCAGTACATGATACGGATATGTTGATACTTTTGAATATTAAAACTTATGTTTTAAAAGATATTGTCATCAGACCATCAAATGGTACGAGGGGTGTCAAACTGGGATTTCTGTTGAACGACGGCGTAAAACTGATTGACATTTACCTGAGACTTTAAGCACAGTACCGTGATGAAAAATCTGGAAGGTGCAAAGTTTTAAAGAAGGCCATATGCCTGTGACGAGGCGCATCTGTCTGTGGTTACTGTACATACAATTGTTTACTAACACCACTGGCACATTACAGGAACTTGGCTATGATTATTGCCATATCCATGCATGCCTCGCCCCAAGCCATTTCCACATGTTTGGTGCGTTTAAGGGAATTCCTGGAAGGCCAGTGTTTCAGACGTGAAGCCTGCAGTCCGATCATGGTTCTGGCATACTGAAAAAAACGTTCTACGTAGTTGTTACCCAAGCACTAATGAAACTAGCAGGGATAGCAGGGTATTATATAAAGAAATAAAGGGAGTTTTTTGCACTGTGTTCTGTTATTCTGCACAATCAAAATCCTGGTTTGAATTGAATTGGATTATCAGAGAGGAAAGAAAATAGTTTTGAAAAGGGTCTGAACCAGATCCTCATCGTCATCATATTATTTTCAGGTGAAGAGAGGTGTCGTAAGCAAAGGGGGCAGGTTTCGTCCCAATGACCTCTGTTACCGCACACAGAGCGGGCCTGTGTTACTCCACCGCTCCTCTGTCAACAGGTAACCAGGCAACACTCTGCACTAACATACACGTATTTGTTACTGATAGTTTAGTCCATACAAACTATTGATATTGTTAGATACAACTATTTATTATTGTAAGTGTTTTCATACAGCAATCTGTATTTCTTTTTTTTATTTCTTTCTTTCTTTTTTTTTTTTTTAGGGCTGAGCGAAAGCTTCCCAGTCGCTGGCTCACGTTCTTCTCTGCAGTTAAATCAAACGGCAGCGTCTTCATCCGAGACTCATCTGCAGTCCATCCTCTGGCCCTCCTCCTCCTCACTGAGTGTAACCTGATCGAGCATGGTAAAATAATGCATACACAAGGCAAGGAGTGATACATACGTGTGTAGGTGGACAGACAGACAGCAATAGACAGTGAGAGAGAGAGAGAGAGAGAGAGAGAGAGAGAAAAACAGGCACACAGAGTAAGATATGCAGACAGTGAGAGAGAGAGAAGTTGGTGCAGGCAGAAGGCATGGGGTTGCATGGGGAGAGGGATGGAGAGATGCTGACAGAAAAATTAAAAACTGGGAAAGAAGGGGGGAAGAGAGAGACATGCATGCAGTGAGAAAAAGAGGTGTGCAAGGAGCGTGAGAGATATTATTGCAGACAGAAAAATATGTGCTCATGGGTGCAGGGAGAAAGAGACACAGATGCAGACACATAGTGAGAGCGAGACATAATACTATTCCCCTCATATGTCTCTCGCAGTGTATGGCGATCAGGTAGCGGTGACCATGCCGGGCCGTTCTCTCGTGCGATGGGAGCTCTCTGCTCAAAACTGGGAGCTGCTCTGGGCATTTCGCACCTCTTTGCAGGCCATGCTTCATCGTAACCTCCGACCTTCACCCTCTGACTGTAGACTTGAACAGAACGGCACTCAAGATGGACAACTCATCTCTTTATTGATAGACCTTCTGAACAGCACAGAGCCGGATATCAACACTGCAGACTCCAGTGATTCAGAATGACAAAACCTTTTTTTTCCGGCTTCATTATAAAAACTCATGTCATATATAAAAGATATATACTGTATGTGTATGTATTTAATGGGTACTGGATATCCATATTTCTATAGCACTAATATCATAGAAGTATCTACAGATCTCGGAACAAAGCAATAAAGCATAAAGGGAAGTTTGTTCACAACTTGGACAACTGGTATTTACATCAACATGGCTAATATCCTTGAAAGACAAAAAAATAGATATTATGTAGAGTTTGTGTTTCATCCTTATGTACAATCAATACACAATATTCTTTATTTAATGAAGTGTTGTTAAGAAAAACGATTTGCATTGCGATGATTTAAGAGAGATTTTTTTTTTATTGTTAGCAGAGAAAAAATAATTAAACAATTCTTGGTTGAAAAGACTTCATTATCATTTTGAATGTGAGCTTTTATATTTATTTGATTATAATTACTGCTATAATATAATGAACATTAAACAGTAGAACTTTCTGGTAGTTCATTTTCTTGTTAAGATCTTGGCATAACTCCAACCTGATTGATGTTCAGCTGAGTAATCTTCTGAAGCAACAGGATTTAAATATTTGTGTATATGTATATAATGTGTTCCCAAATGTTGATCAGGTTGAAACTTTAGTTAGCAACTTTGAATACTATGCTCAGAGCAAACACTGTAATTAATTTCTCATGTTCGTGCCAGTGTAGCTTATCAGAGAAACTCTTCAATGAAGCGGAGGTGGAACCTCTTCAACCTCTGCAGTACGTCTTTCATGGTCTCCTCTTGCATCGCCAGGCAAATCCTTTAGAGAGGAAGTTCATGCGCATGTTAGTTAAGAGAAGATACAAGGCCACACATGTGCTCAGAGAGTGCATAAACACTGAGCATCCTTTTTCAAACTGAATAAAAAAAACCTGGTTACTAACTTGTTTAAATGCACTTATGTATATATGTATAGCTACAATTAACTTTGACTAGCAAAAGTACGCACTGTTGACGAAAAGAGTGTAGGAATAGCTAAAAGGTTAAGTAAAAAAAAAAATGTTTTATGTAATCAGTGATATTATTTCAGTTGGAAGAATTTGTACATGTCTGTCTTTCTTTCTTTATTAATCTTTATTAATAAAAAGAAATTTAATTTTGCAAAGTTTGGTAATTTTGCTGTTTGGTAATTGAAGAGTGACCCCCAGATAAGAAATAAAAAAAAATTAAGGTTAAAATTAAATTTTAAAGTTAAAATTCACTTATCACTTCAACGCTGTTATTTAAAAAGTGAAAATATGAACTAATCCCAGTAAAACTAATTGGTTTAGATTTTCTAATTAATATGTATTGTTCCAGGTGTTTACATTGAGCAAGTAGCTGCTTAGTAGTTTATTTTAAAGGAGATTATTAAATCTGGCACATAACTGTTCATAACATCACTTTTATTCAGCATTTTGATTTCACTTGTGCCACAGGTTAAACTTCAGGCAGATATGCAAGTCTGCAAAAGTTTCAATATATTCTGTCTAGCAGTCGATTTAACGCGTGCCTAATGCACAGTAAGCTGTCGGGGAAAAAATAGTTTGTAATTTTACACATAACTGCTCATCACTTCACTTCTACCAAACATTTAGAATTTTGAAAACATTGAATTTATGGTACAGGTTTAACTTCAGGCAAATAAAGGTACTGCAAAACTTATTAAATATCTTATTAAATTCTGTTCAGTCAGTTTTGCATGATGCTGTGACAAAATCTGCCTGGACAGACATACAGACTGAGACTGGTTTTGAGTCCTCTAATATATGAAACAAATATATAATTGTTTAAAACAAATTGAAAGAGCGAGTTCTGACAAATGTACAGACAAAACCTTTCTTTTATTAATATTGATGACAGCTTGACTTTTTGATTTATCTCATCAGATTCACAAGGGAGTCACCTGGAATGCTTTTCAATTTACATGTGTGTCTTGTGAGTTAATTTGTGACATTTCCTTCCTTTTTATTGTGCTTTAGACTATCGGTCATCTTGTGCAAGGGTAGGGTGGCTACATAGTCAAAAGGCCTGTTAGTGCTACTCCAACTACTGTACAAATCCATATTATGGCAAGAAACACTAATTTAATTAAAGAGACAAGACAGTTCATGATTACTTAAAGCACTCAAGCACTGAGAATGTATTCCCAAATGCAGTCGCCAAAACCATTATATCCTATGCTTGAAACTTGTTCTCATGAGGTCCCAGGAAAGGATGACCAAGAGCTACCTCTGCTGCACAGGATAAGTTTATTAGTATTACCAGCATCAGAAACTGGTGATTTACAGCACCTCAAGTCAGAGCTCACTCAGGTTAGTCAGGGCTTTATAATTACATTGTGGCAAAGAAAGAATTATTTTGGGAGAATAAAATTAATTTCTTCCTTGGGCCAAGAAACGCAAGGAATAGACGTCAGATCAGTGGAAAATGACATCCTCAGGTCAATTTTGTCTGAATTGACGTCCAGTCACGCATGCAGTGCGGCATTGGAGCGCAGCATCTCGTTCCCGCTTTTTCAGGGAACAGGGTTACAGC
>JAOVVA010000044.1:2698201-2709304 GCA_028565275.1 Leiocassis micropogon
TGTGCATGAATCAAGATGAGCAGATTGTCCCTGGTGAGCAAGCCGCGGGCGACAGTGGCAAGGAAAAACTCCCTGAGCTGGTAATAGGAAGAAACCTTGAGAGGAACCAGACTCAACAGAGAACTTATCCTCATTTGGGTGAAACAGAAAGCAGGAATTGATGCATTTATACAGTGTGTTAGGTGGCAGGCAGTTCAGCTATAACAGTTGATATTAATTGATGTAAATATGGAGTCCAGGTAGTTATTGGAGACAATTGCAATCTTGAACTATTGAGCAACCGTTAGCAGTTTGCGATGACAACACAGACCTAGAGTGGAACCCAGAGTCAAAGACCGGGGTCTGAACCACATAGAAAGGGTACGAAGGGCTCGGCGCATAACCCTTATTGCCTCTGGGGATTGGCCCTTGGATGAAATCCCCTGGCTTTTAGCCACAATTGACGCGATCTCATGTGCAGAAGGTCCAAGGGTATCTCCGTGGAAACCGGAAGCTGCCATGAGACCTAACATTCTCTGAAAGTAGTAAAAGTTACTTTCTGGCCTAGCTTGATCTCCTTTTGGGTATTGAGAATGGATTCGGCACGCGCAGGAGGCAGCTGTGCCCGCATTGCGGTCGAATCCCATGTGACACCCATAATATGTCGTACTTGAGCAGGAAAGAGAAAGCTTTTCGTGGCGTTGAGTCTCCATCCTAAGAATCAATCCTAAGTGAGCTAGGATGACATCTCGATGTCGAAGCACTAGCTGCTAAGACTGAGCCAGAATCGGCCAGTCGTCTATGTAATTCAGGATACATTCAAAATCCGTACATTTTATATATGTGTGGGGTGACATGGCTAGGCCATATGGAAGGACCCGATACTGGTAGGCTTTGCCCCGAAAGCGAACCTCAGTAACTTCCTCTGTTGTGGCAATATTTCTGTATGAAAATATGCGTTCTTCAGGTCGATTGTCACAAACCAAAGCTCTGGTTGGATTTGAGAAACAATCATTTTGGCTGTCAACATTTTGATATTTAGCCCACAAAATGTAAAATTGGACTCAACCCCCCGTGTCTCTTGGAAACCAAGAAATACTGACTATAATAGCCTGATTCTCTGTCTGACAGGGGAACATGTTCTATGGCCCCTTTTCCCAGCAAAGTCTGTAATCTCTGCAGTGCTTCGTGCCTAAAGAGACATACCTGGCAGTAGGTTCCCCGCTGCCGGCTTCTCTAAAAGATGCACAAATTATCTAATTTGGGGCTAACATTTCGCTGGAGACCGCTGCTCCCCGAACACCAGTGGTGGCGGAGATTGAACCGCAGCGGAGTCTATATTCCTTATTGGAAACTTTTAGGCAATCCCTGTCCTTGATGTCCGTGCCAGTGCTCAGATCTCTCAGTAGGTCAGCCTGGTATGCCTGCAAAGCCCTTGCGTGCAGGACAGCACCAGCCTGACCTGCTGCCTGAAAAAGCTTTTCCCACCAACGAAGATGTTAGTCTACACGGCTTGGTGGGGAGTGTGGATTTTTTCAGGAAGGATGAGCTCCCAGGAGAGAGATAGCCCGCAAGCGTCTCTTCAGTCTGGGGCATCATCATAAAAGACCGCGCTTCTCGCATCAATGACATTCGAACAAATCACTGTCAATAGCACAAAAACACAGGATAAATACGGCTTATTCCATGAAAGAGTTATCTCGTCATGGAGGTCGCCAAGAAGGGGAGGGCCATCATTGAGGTCCCTCCTCCGGCCAGGCGACAGAAACCTGTCATCTAACTTTGAGCGTTTGGGGGATTTTATTATTTATTTATTTATGGCGAATCGAGGTGTACGCGTTCGACCGCGCGTGTTACCACCTCTAATAACAACTGATACGGTCACTCATCATAGAGGAGCGCTCTGAAATGATAGTTTCTATCTCCACGGAAGCGAGAGAGAAGTTTCTTCCGCCCATTCACAGGAAGCGCCGAAGCCTGCTTGAGAAGTGGACGGTAAAGGCTCATGATCCGGAGAGAGAGCGAGAGAAAGGAAGATTCTGTCTCGTGCGCTTCCGCCAGATATGCACGCGAAAAATGCGTCGCGGCTTGCAATTTCGTTTTAAAGACGACGAGCTGAGTGCGAGGGGCTTTAATAGGGAGAAAATCGCGGTACTCACCTGCTCCCTTAAGCCCGAGATAGCATGCTCTTCCCCCAAACACTGAAAACAGAAAGTGTGGAAGTTGTCCTCGGCGACATATTCTTCTACACGGAGGGACGGCACTCGTGTCTAACTTTGCCATCTTTCTGGGGAGTAATAAGAGACTTTCTATTTTCACTTTCTTTTTAAAAAGTGCTTGCACACACGCACACAACAATGCAGTCCTTGAAGACAAAAAGAGCTGAGGATGTTTCCGGTTCATGCCTATTTATAACCTCCAGGTGCACCTAATCAAATGACGTCACCTGACCGAGGTTATATATGCCCAAATTTTTGGCGTGTTTGACACACATGCTTCAACAACCGGTCACGCAAGGAGCGTTCCCATAGCGTTTTCACGCAGCATCGAGTGTAGCTTTTGAAAGGGAACTCTCATTTGATTCTAACTGCCATGTTTTTGTTAAATGTAGAAAGGGTTAACAGACGGATTCTGAAAGTGTGGTTCCCTTTGTCTACCGCAGCATTTTGCAGTGCCATTCCATCTCATCTGGTTTGCACTTTGTGGTACCATAATTTTTTTTTTCAAAAGTACAATGACCTCAAACACACCTCTAGGTTATGTAAGAGCTATTTGTCCAAGAACAGACAGACAGCATCAGATGATCTGAATTCCACAATCACCAGATCCAAATCCAATTAAGATGGTTTTGGCATATATAGGACTGGAGAGTGAAGGAAAATCAGTCAACATGTACTCAACACCTCTGGGAAGTCCTTCAAAATTGTGCCATTTCAGGTAACTACTTCATGAGGCTGACTAAGAGAATGCCAAGAGTGTACAAAGCTGTCATCAAAGCAAAAGGTGGATCCTCGGAAGAATCAAAAATATAAAACCTATCATGGGTAATTTAACATGTCATTGTTGACTACACAATTCCATATTTGTTCTGTCATAATTACAAAGTCTTCAGTATCAATAAAGAATATTAAAAACAATAACAATAAAGAAAAAACATTGCATAAGGTGTGTCCAGACTTTTAAACGGTACTACTGTATATAGTTTGCATGTTCAGTGTTAATGCATTAAGAGCACCTGATGTGATAAGTTCCCACTTTCTGTCCGTGCACACATCCGGCTCCCACACACAAGCCTTCATCCTCCAGCAAACGCAAACAGTACAGCAGGTCAGGCTCCAGCTGATTTTTCTATACATCCATTCAGTTCATATAGTGAAAGTGGAACAGTATAAAAAATATAATTTTGATGGTTTATTGCATGGATTAAAGGTACAATTTACACATTGCTAGTTACAATAGGCCATAAATGTGTTGGAAATTTCACAATGTACTAACTGAAACAGAACATAACAGAAAGATGAAACATACAATATCTCGAATCCTATGATTTTAACCTTAAAGCAAACAATTACGGAAGGGATTTATTTATTTGTGCTATTTGGTGTCACCCACATAAGGATGCTTTTCATTTCGAGTCTTGTTCATCTTAAGGTTTCTTCCTCAAGTCATCTCAGAGATTTTTCTTTACCACTGACACCTCTGGCCTGCTCATTAAGGAAAAACTAATGGAACTGAATGAATGAACATGGCTTTAAATGGATGAGATTAAAAATGTCTATCTAACACAGCATGCAGTTCAGTGTGGCAGAAAAATGCCACACAAGAAATTAAATTACAGCAAGGATTATTTATTCATTTATTTAGTTTTAATTCCCTCCTTTAAGGCCATTTTCAGGCAACATTGATGGCAAACCAAATTAAAAAATTTTAATCCCCCCCTTTTTTTTAACCTGATTTTAATATAAGTACTGTAAGATGTTATCAGACATACAGTATGTTGTTCTTTAGCTAATTGTATATTATAAGATAAATGCAATTAGTGTTGCATTAGCATATTTAGTTGTCTGACCTCTGCATGTTTTATTGCAGATTGAGACAAATGCAGGCGTGGGAAGGCAAAAATGCCTCCATTCACTGGCTGACAGCTGATTCCAGGTAGGTCACTGAGATCCTCCAGAATCTTCTGGGCATTGTTTCTTATTGCACTCCGGATTAACCCAACCTCCTAGGAAAGTCAAGTTTAAAAAAAAAAAATTCTATTTGAAAATAAAGATTGGAAAATATTTAATAAAACGCATCACATTAAAACACATCACATTAAAACACATCGCACTTGCGAGTAGAGTTCATATGAAGATTGGTTGGGTTTTGGTGGGTCAAGCATCAAATCCACAGCGATTTGTCCGCCCAATGATGCCCACGTAATTGTGGAGAAAAATTTGTGGATGTTGGGAATCACTAATGGGTCAAGGTTCACAAACTCCAAATAGCCTCCCCGCAGACCACACCTGAGCACACAAATGGATTTTGCAGATGATCAGTTGTCAGGTTCATTACTGCAAGTCTCTTAATGAGGATTCTGAACACAAAAAGGTTACACAATAAATGACTAAATATTAATTGAATGTGTTTTCAGAATTGAATGTGTTTTTCATTCCAGTGCAGGTTTAAGGTTCAAGTTATCATCTGATGAATTTCCAACTGTTGTGAGACAGTAGTGCAGCTGCAAATCACAGGGTTATATGAAGGTTCAATATTTTATTGTTTCTATAGTAAAAACTTATTCAAAGGGTCTGTTTTAATGGTAAAATGAATGCTCAATATAATCTAATATTATTTTTTAAATGTTATTATTTAAAAGTTAACCAAAGTTGTTTTATGTTATATTGTTATAACATCTCACCAATCATATTTTATACTGTATTTAAAGAAAGTTAACCTTCTGACCTTTTGATGTCCAAAGTAGGAGATACTTTTTAAAACCCTATTACTTTTAGTTATTAAAAATTATTTAGTGAAATATACAGTAAATCCTCATGGTTTAAGATAAAATAAGACAATCAACTACTTCTTTTATACACCAATCAGACACAACAATAATACCACCACAAGGTGACTTGAATAACATTGATTATCACTGATATACCAGTAAATTGGTGACAAGACCATGGGCACCCAAAACTAATTCATGCCTATGTGGAATAAAGGCAGAAGAGCCAAAGAAGAGCCAACATACAGTAGCACAAACTGCTAAAAACATTTAATACTGGACATGATTCAGAAGACTCAGTGCATCACAGCCTGCTGCATATAGGGCTTAGGAGGCAAAGTGTTTAGCGGGTCCAACCTCCAAATTCCCATGATCTCAATTTGATTAAGCCCGACAAATAAGTCTGATCCATGGATTTTCCACCCTGCAAAACACAGTATCTGCAGCTAATTTCCTGGTGCCAGACACCACAGCATACCACCAGAGGTTCTGTTGAGCCATGCCATGATCAGAGCCACCTCACTGACAAAAGAGGAATATTGGCCTTAATATTCTCAGTTTAATGTTGTAACTAATGGGTATATATACAGTATGTGCCATAATGTATGTATGTGGATACCCAATCATGTGCTTCTTCCCCAAAATGCTGCTACAGTGAAATTAAAATTTTGTAGCACACAACTGTATAGAATGACTTTATTTGCTGTAGAATTACAGTTTTTCTTCACTGGAACCCAGACCTGTTCCAGTGTCACAATATGCACAAGGCCAGCTCCAAAGCCCTGAACACATTTGGGATGAACTGGAATTCTTAATGTTTCCCAGGTCTTCTCACTTCACCTTCTCTGCCTACCCTAATGCCATTGTAGCTGAATGAACACATATCTCCACAGAAACATGTGACACAAAATCTAGTGGAAAGCTTGAGTCATGAGATATTTGAGTGTGTGGATACGTCTGGCAATATGGTACATATATGTTAACTAAAAAATGTCATACTCTCCCAGGACAGTCTTGGAGATGGAGTTAAAGGAGACCAGCTCTATGGTGCTGGAGTATGGAGGACCCATTTCAGACAACACTCTTCTATATGAATAAAACTCAGATCCTTTCCCATACACCATGTCCTGATGCACCTGTCATGACAAAATAAACAAAAGAAGAGAAACCATTTATTTTTTTTAAAGAATTAGGTGTGATGATCAGGATCCAGTTAAGGACAATTCTAGTGCTTTGGTGGTGGTATTCTTAAACATAGAATGAAAGATGAAATGAAATGAAAGTTCTTCAAGAATTTGCTTTAATGATAGACCGCTACCTCATCTACCATTAGAAAGAGTCTTTCTTCTGCAGCAAAACGAATCACTTCAGCAATTGAGTCCTTACTCTGGACATGACCTGGTGAAAAACACATGCAACTTTGATTAAAGAGCTTAACTAGGAAATTAAAATGAAAATTTATATTTGTATTTATTTAAATGTTTAAAGCTTGTTTGTGGGTGGTATTATTTATTTAGCACATCCATGTCTGTCATGTTGTGCTGTATAACCTTGAAAATTAATTTGGCCTTTTTAAAAATGCTTGGCGTTTATAATAATAATAATGATAATAATAATAATAATAATTATAATCATCATCATCATCATAATCATCAATAATTAATCTTCAGTAACCACATTATCCTTATTTTAATAATTTTCCTTAATTATTGAAAATATACTATTACACATTTTAAAAATTAAATAAGCATACAAGTAAGCCTGCCATTAGCAGTTATATTTCCATTACCTGTTGGACTTCCTGGATTGATAACATATAACACCATTGGGTTGCATTGCATCCTGGCTATGTTAACAGCTCGGCAAAGTTCTTCAAGTTGAATGGACCAGCCCCGCTCCTCAGACAGGTAATAAGGCACGACAATTCCTCCGTGAGCTTCTACTGCCATGTTAAAAGTGGAGTATGATGGTACAGGACTAAGGACCCCTGTCTTCAGGGAGCCCTCACTTAGAATCAGCAGCTTCAGGACCATCTACAGAGAAATACCTGGATAAATTACTTTTTATTTTTAAAAATAAAAAGTGTGTTATGTAAATTTGTGCTTATAGTTTTGGTGTTTCTCACTATGAGGGCAGTCTGGGACCCATTGGTCATGTAAATGTTGTCAGGATCAGGAACAACACCATCGCGTTTGGTGATAAAATCACATATGGAGGCATGGAGTTCCTTAATCCCACGTGCAACAGTATATGATCCTGGTCATAAAAAAAGACATAATACTAAAACTCATCCTACTAATGATAATATTTTGTCACACTAGTTGTTCTGAAATAGCAATTAATAGTAGTAGTAGTAGTTGCTGGATATTATATATAAGTAAATTAGTTTATTTTTCTAGAATAATTGTAACAATTAGTTTTAAAGGAACAGTTAGGATTTTTGAGTCCTCTGCTGTCTGTGTGGTGACTTGCAATAAAGACCTTGCCACATCCCTTTATAAAACCCTTATTATGAAGAAAAAAAAATCCTAATTTTAAGGAAAAGGTGCAAGGGAGAAGCAGTTTTTTTCATCATGGGGGTTGAGCTAATTTGTGTTAAAGAAGTCTGACTTGAAGAAAGTATCCAGATCCAATTTATTGCAATATTGTTATAAAAGTTTTCTTGAGGTGTATTTGAAATTATGTTACTTTGAGTTAGAAAATAGTCACTAAACACTGCATTTACATATAAGATCCTGTATTACAAGATTACAAGAAATAAATAATAAATGTAGGGCACTGGAGAGCATGCAATATCTTTTTCTTCTTGTTCTTCTTGTTTTTCTTCTTTTTGCTGTGGTCGTGTGGTCGTCACAGCAGACCATTTGTCTCCATCTAGGTCTGTCTACCACACCTTCCCTTGTCACTCCAACCTCCTGCATGTCCTCCCTCACCGCATCCATAAACCTTGCAACTGCACCATAAACCTTGTAACCCACTCTCCCTCTCATTTACATACATGTACTCCATCTTGCTCCTACTGATCTTGTACAACGGTGCATCCCTCCACCTCTCTTGACTTATCTCAACCTACTCTTGCTGCTGATTACAATAGCATCTGCAAACATCATAGTACATGGGGATTTTTGTTTAACCTCATCCATCAACCTGTCCATTTTTTTATGTTGCCCTTCCTTCACTAACTTTTTAAGCAAAATTATCTATAATATTTTGATAAATCTTCTTTTTAAGTGGTTTTGGTTGTCTAGTACTGTTGCAATAATAAGATATTCTATAAAGTCATTTAAACAGATCACCAATGCTCCCGCCTGCACATGTTCCCAGAATCTTTCTCGCCCTCTCTCTTGCATCCAAGGGTAACCTCTCATCATTCAGGAGGGAAGGGTAGAAACAAGCAGCCAGGACCTGCACCACAGTCCCCACAAACACATTTTAAGAACACATACAGTAAGCATCACAATTCACAGTGCCATATGTTAGATAAATCCATTTCTCTGGTTAATGTTTTAGTGTTATAGCAGGCCTGTCTTGTTTAGTTTAGTTTGTGATTTTCCAAGTTTATGACCCTTTTTACCTGACGAACAAAAGTGATGGGCTTTATTCCCATTCTGTGGAAATCAGCAGATGAAACATTGAGAATGGATTTATAGTGTTTCTCCAAACCCTGTAAAACAAAGTAGCACCACACATTCACGCGAAACATACGGTCTTACAGAACAAGTGCCAGTAACATGCATACCTAAATTAGAAACATAGAAAAAAAAAAAATATATATATATATATGATTATAACGTAATAAAATATGAATTGGTTACTGTAATTTCTCAAAAAATATATATTTTTTATAATATATATTTTTTATAAAAGATATTTTGAATGGTAATTGGTTATTACCTAAAAACCAATCAATAAATAAAAAAATAAAAAACTTCTATCTCTGTCATATACCCCTTATAATTTTGCATTAAGTTACAAGTAAAACTACTACTACTACTACTAATAATAATAATAACAATAATAATTGATTGATTAATTGATTGATTTTTCTGAGACCTGGCAACCCTTATTCTGCCCAACAACAATGGAATAGGAGTGTTTGTTTAGGCTGTTGTTGGCCAGAAGCAGGGTTGCCAGGTCTCTGTCTATAACATTGTAAAAGTCAAATAGACTTCTGCTCTGTGACAGGTTTATTTTAAAATCTATGTAAGTGTTTTAGCTAACTTTAGCTAAAACTGACATGCCACATCAATAATTTGGTTGAATCAAATGAACTCTCAGTGTTTTCTTCCTTAATGTTATAAGTTGGTACTACAGTACAATTAGCTCACTGAAGGTCACATAAAAATAAACATTGGTACAAAGTTCAGCCTGTCTAACTCTTCAAGGTTTACCTGCTTCTTTGTGCTTTATTGGTTATAGATTTTATACACAGACTCAGTCTCAGGACAGAAAACACATAAGTAACTTATTTAGAATTGTCACGGGGGGGAGGGGGGGGGGAGGATGGAAAGGAAGGGAAGGAAAGTATGTGAAGGTGTGCATGTGCAGGTCTGGAGTTCTTTCTGACGTCCTACGGCTGGACGGTTTTCCCGGCTGGCAATCGGGGCCTTAATGTGGATGCGCAGCACCTTTTTCCTTCGTTGGCGGCAGGATCTAGAAAGCTGGCTCCGTGCAGGAGTGCAAGTGTTGCTGAGCTTGTGCAATGTTCACGTGGGTGTCATTCACGCGTGATCAAACGACTGTTTTTAGTTTTTCTCATTTGAAGTCCCTGTGCCTCGTTAAATCACCCCAACTGTATGCCACTCTTCAGTGTCAACAGTTTACTGGTACATAATAAATAATCAATGGTATTTAATTTACCTGGTGGTGTTAGTGTTGTGGCTGATATACTTAGATTAGAGGTTTTTAACATGCAAATGCCTATTCATCAAGTGATCAAAAGTACTGGAACATGGGAATTACAAGGTGTCTCTCATTGCCCAGATATGCCCTGTTTGATTGACTGTTAAGACAATGAACAGCTCTGATTGTCTGGTCTTGCTTTGTGCCCTGGGCTATGTCTGTGAATACTGCATTAGTTATTTAAAACAATAAAACAACAAGACAATGGGACACAAAGCAAGCCTTTTTAAAGCAGAGTGGAGCAGACCTTATCTTCTTCTATGAGGTAAAGTTAGGCGGGAAATGTGCTTGCCTTTTTTAAGCCCTGTCAAGCACATGTCTAAAAATGAATAAAAAGTAAACAACATTTGCATAATATGCCCTCTTTAGGACTATCTTCTCCTATACTTTTGCTCACCTAAAAATTGTGTGGTAGATATCAAGAACCTTTATCATCTTATAATCATCCTTTGATCTCAAACCCAAATGTCTTCAATGAATGTCAAAAGCAAAACATTTGGTCCTAATTTTCCAATCCTAATTTTCCAATACTTTTGGAGTATTTTACGCTTAGTTTTATTTTTTCTTACATAAAATGTTATGCACATTAATACCCTTTATTCTTTTGAAAGCTTGTCTAAATATTGCTAGAATTTTCACATTTTTATTATAGAAATAATTTCCTGAAACATTTCCAAAATAAATCCATAAGCCTGGCCCCAGTACAGATTGTTTTACCTGTTCAATTTCTCTCATCATTTGTCCTGCACATTTGTCCAATATGTCCTGTGCTGAGTCACAAAGGCTTTTAAGCTTTGGATCAACTTCTCTTGGGAGAGATATCCTCTTCATCTTTCTTGTTTTTGTACTGACTGTACTGTGAATATGCAGAGGAAAGGATATTTGAGTCATTTTTTTATGCCCAGCCAAAAAAGCAAATGTGTAACAAATGTATTTATTTCTGGATTCAATAATTAACTCACCCAAATGTCATTGCCAGAAAACAATCACAGTCAGAGAACAGAACATACATATGACCCACTCCTAGACAACTAAGCAGTACACACAGTACAGGTTAACTGTGAGGATGACCAGTGGTGTCAAAAGTACAGTATTCACATTCATTACTTGGGTAGAAGTATAGATACTAGGGTTTAAAAAGACTTCTTTAGAAGATGAAGTTTCAACTCAAGCTTTTTACTCAAGTAAAAGTGTAAAAGTACTGGTTTCAAAACTACTTAAAGTATAAAAGT
>JAOVVA010000044.1:2709404-2724626 GCA_028565275.1 Leiocassis micropogon
ACCAGCCTCAGAAATCACCAATTAACAAACAGCACCTCAGATTAGAGCCGTTATGAAGGATTTATAGAGCAGAAGTAGCAGATACACCTCAATATCAACTGTTCAAATATGAGATTATTGCATATTTTGGATGCAATACAATTGGATACAATGTAGAAAGAAATACAAATCAGTAATGACCACGGAGGTAAAAAGTGATCTCAAACTTTACATACATGAAATAAATTGCATGTAATTAAATGTATTGAATTTTATTTAAGAAATTGTTCATGTTCAGCAGATATGATAACCATGTTAAATAATTTGCAGTACATATCCAAACATTTCTGTCTCAGCATGCCATCTGTCAGCCCTGAAATTACTGTCCGCATGTTTAAAAATATGTTATGTAATGTAACAATCATTAACTCAAATCTAAATATAATTTTCATTTACAACAAGGGAGGTTTCCATCACCATCACTATATAAGGATCATCACTTACCTCATGGGTTACATCAAGCAAAGGAGACTTCTGCTTAGATGTAAGTAGATGTTTTTGGGGAGAGCGTTTTATTCAATGGTTATGCTTTAATGTCTTAATTTCTTGCAGTGTGTGGAAATCCAGAACTATGGCTCGTCAGACTGAAGTGGTGTTGCTTCTTATTCTCGCCATAGCAGCGACTACTTTTGGTAAGGGTCTGAGCTTTATTAAGGAGGATACAAGAAGAAGAAGAAGATAGTTATTATACAGTACCTCTTTGTTTTTACACATTTGAACTTTATTAAAATTAGGACTTGCTTGGCATATCATGTGATTGTTGCCAAATCAATGCTTTTTGACCCAGAATTTCTGCTTTCTGTATGCCAAATAAATGAAAAAAAAAAGTTATTATGCATGCTAATCTTTATCATTTATATTTTTTCTTTTAAGCCTCAGAAGTGGAGCGTCTGTCAGGTAAAATTAAGACACAAATTGAATGGAATCAAGAGCAACAATCATCAGCACTAATATTTCCTTCTTTTTTTCTTTTTTAGATGCTTATTTTGAAAAGCTCATACAGGGTAAATAAAAAAAACCTGCAAATGAAGAACATAATTATAACAATCCTTCATTATTACTGTATTGACTGGCATTTTAAGATAATTTTTTAATAACTTAAGCATATCAGAGCTGAATGCAGAGTCATGGCCAATACTGAGATCATAAGATAGTGTCGAAATATCATAATATCCTCAAGCGACTTCAGCTGTCTAATCTATTTGTCTTTATCCCCCCACCCCCCACAATTTATTTAATTTTATTTCCAATAATACAGCAGCTCAAGAGCGTAAAGCAACTGAAAAGTGCTCCTCATGCTGTCCAACTGGCTGGGTGGAATTTCGCGGGCGCTGCTTCATATATCAGGGGAGCAAATTGAACTGGGGTTCTGCTGAGGTTCCAATTTCAATCACTTCATTTATTTCTTCACTTACTTTTGTTGTGTTTATATAACAGAATGCAATGTGATTGTATATTTAGCTATAAGCTGTGATAGATATTAGCTATACTTATGTGTTATTATATTTGATTGGCATTAAGCTGTAGGTTAGCTATCAGTAACAGCACAGGACAGGATCATTTACATTTTTTGTATTCATTGAGTTATAATTTGGCTAATTGATTAGAAAATTCCAATTTACTAAACCAGTAAGTAAGGCAGTCTATTCAATCTTAAAGAAAAAGATGTTTCAAATATTAACTTACATACTCATTCATATAAAATATACAAAAGGAGTTTAATTGTTAGTTCTCTTACAGATTAATCCTTTTTATTTTAGGCATCCTTTGAATTCTATGAGTGACTACAGAGCATAAGCAGGAAGATTAGTATTCATGTGGAAGCAGTTCAATATAGATATAGTCATGTTATTGTGAGTTATCATCCTGTGCTGGTGTGATAATAGATTTAACATACTGTAAAATAATAATAATAATAAAAAAAATAATACTTGCATTGTGTTTTGCTAAATATCTACACTTACACTTTTACTCTAAATAGTATTTTAAAATGTTTATGAACAGTATAGAGTGTGACAGAAACGTAGGCTTAAAACGTGAAATTGTGCATGGTGGATGAATGTGCGCTGATGCCCAAGCTGTTTTTATTTTTCTAGCGACACTGTGTGAATCTCGGTGGACATTTGGCATCGATGCAAAATGAAAATGAATACCAGCTGGTCAAGTCCATCATCCGTATTTATGACAAAAATGAGAATCCAACATGGATCGGCCTGTCTAGCTGTCAGACGGTTCGTCGATAAGTATTAAAACATATTTATCACATTACATAATCAGATGATGGCACTTTGAAATAATCAAATATTATGACCTATAATGAATGGTTCTCTGTTCATCCCTTTAGAAATATAACTTTTTTTGGTCTGACGGCACTAAGCTGACTTACACCAACTGGAATCCAAGAGAACCAAATCGTATATTTGGAGAGTGCTGTGTGCAGATGAACTATGGCTGTAAGCAGATCTGGAAACTTCTTCTTCTTGTTTTGTGAATTTCTAATAGATTTTTTTTTCTAAACTAGGGTTTGGTGTGTGTCCTTTCTGATGCAATTAATTATATAATGTGTATTTCTCTGTCTGTAGCATACAAACACTGGAATGACATCAGCTGTAGCAGGAAAGTTCCGTTTGTGTGTGTGAAAAAGCTTTATTGAAGTGCTCACAGCATCATCATGCCAACTAATATACAATTATACTATTAAGATTTTCTTGTCAATGATGGCCTTGAAAAAACCTCATTGTGGCAACTTAAAATGAGCAATAAAGAATCTTCTGAACTTTGGTGTTGATAAAATTATTTTATTGTTATAGTTAGGAAAATATAAGAAGAAATAGTTTTCTCCTTTATTACATTTTCAGAAAATAAATATTTTACATTTTATTATATTCCAGGTTTCAAATGTATATAAGACCTTAAACCTAATTAAATTAATTCATAAAACCTAATAAATAAATTAATGAATACCATAAATCTCAAGCAGCAAAACTCTGTGCAGGCAACACACTCTATATTACACAATCCTAATAATAATAATAATCCTAACAAATAATGGTTAAAATGTTCTGAACTTTAAGGACTACACACAATTCTTAAAAACTTTAGCATAACACCATTAGATATTGAGTGAACACCATTGTCAGAAAAGATGCGGGAATTATAAATTATTTTAATTACCACCAGTAGATTTGTGCACATCCATGTGTATATACACTGGGTTACTAGGTTACTAAGTTACATAAGTCAAACACAGTTGGGAAGAGTTGTTTAATTATTTATTTATTTTTGGTGTGGTGTGTGTGTGGGGGGGTGGGGGGTATAAATGTGTGTGTGTCTATGTTAATAACATTTAATTATTTGTCACCTTACAGCACATTAAAATATTTCATATATCCCAGTTAGGAAGATGGGGTCAGAGCACAGGGTCATCCAGGTTACAGCACCCCTTAAGGGTTAAGGGCCTGTTTCAAGGGCTCAACAGTGGCAACTTGGTGGTACTCCCAACCTTTCGATCAGTAACCCAGTAACCCACACCCTCAACCATTTGAGCCACCTCTACCCTCGTTAGCCTCGCCTTGTCCTCGCCATTGCATCTTCTACTTACAGCAATAATTGCAGGCATGTACTTTTGGGTTAATGCAACAATGACATAGATGAGTGACAAATGAAAAGATTTAATATGTATAAAGCATCTATATAAAGTAAACCTAATTATTAGTTATTTGTACATATGTTTTTGTACAGTAAAAATATATATTCTAATATGCATTATCACTATTTTAAGTTTATGTGACAAATATTAAAATATTACGTTCTTTATAATATTACGTTTCTAATACTTTGTTTAAAAAAGTAAAATAATGTTGTTGCTCTTTAAGTGGTATTTTTCTTTGTTGGTATTGCTAAAAAAAATTAATAAGTCAGTGTAAAGTTCCAAAGTTGCGTAGTAGAAGAAGTGAGTAGCTTGGCCTGTCCGCTGTGCCTTAATAATCTTTTCTGACACCAGGAGAGACAGTCAAATATACAAACATGTTGTCTGTCAGAAAGGTCTCTGTTTATTAACAGCAAAAGATAAGGTTTTTATATGTTTGACCAAACGCCTGTGCCATCGACATCTGTTACTACAAAGGACATAAACCACTGTAAAATATCCTGGTGAAATGCTAAAGAACAAAGGAGAGTAAGTTAGATACAGTAGGTGTCCGTCCAGAGGTAGCGATAGAGAGAGAGACATAATAATAATAATAATAAATATAATAATAATAAATATAATAATAATTATTATTATTATTATTATTATAAATAAATAAATAAATAAATAAATAACACATCGTTGACAGAACACATCAGCTATAAACAGGGAGTAGGAACCATTTAATATCTCTCTCAATTTCAGGGGTGGGATTTTCAAGACGTGCCGCGCACTTTCACTGATTTTCAACTCATTGCTTTCCGGAAGTGTGACTATTGGACTGTTTGTAGATCGGATAACATACCGGAAATTCCGGTTTTTATCCACTTCTGATGAACGCCGGTGACAATGAATGTGTTTTTGCGGACTTTTTGATGTTTTTTACACTATTTTTAAGGTATGAATTTTGAAAAACCAAAATCTAATCATTATACGCAAGCGGGATGTTTTAGTATAAATATTCTCATTATTTTGTAAACGTTAGAGAATGGCAGCTGACACACTGGCTGAGTGTTTGACAGGTCTCGTGCAGCTAGCACGGAGCTAAATGAATTAGCAGCAAATTAGGGATACACAGCTCCTTCATTCCTGTATTGTCATTTTTATTCTTATATATTTTAGTCTCCCGCGATGTGGAGGAGGAGCTTAGACCTTTAGTTAACGTTGTTCAAGGGATATGATCTGGTTATAGATTTAAATCCGGTTCAATCTGGTCTTAATCAATCGCGCGCGCTCATCATGGTTTGTTTATCAGATTGCTGTGACAGCAGTGTTTGTTTTATTCAGGTTTATTGACATGAATGTAGCCTCAGATTTCTGATCTTGGCTGTGAGAAGAGAGCCTGATATGGTCCTCTGCTGTTGTAGCTCCTGAAGCTTTGGTGTCTCTTGCATGTTGAGATGCTTTTCTGCTCACCATGGCTGCACAGAGGGATTATTTCAGTCACTGCTGCTTTCGACAGCTTGAACAAGAATGCAAGTTCTCGAGAATGCAGATCTGCTCTGATCCAAACAAACAAAAATAATAATTATGTGCACCACCAACATCCACCCAATTTGCACAAAATCATTTTGCCTGTGCATCATGTTGCCCTTCAGTTCAGAAAGCCCCTTGTCTTACACTAGCTCTTGTGGTGTTTTGGCATAAACTGCAGCATGTAGGTCACTTACCGTGAAGATGTCACAATTATTCAGTGCTCAGATGTTTTTATTGTCCTGAATATGTATCTGTCGCATTTCTGGCTGTACGAGGTGGTATCAGAAAGTTTTGAGACTAGTTCTGTAACACGCCAACAGATGGCAGCACAAGGCTGCACGCACAGTCATAGGGAGCTACGACCTTCAAAAGGCAGTGTGCCAAAAGACACTGCCCTGTGTATATCGGGAGCTGTGCAACTGGTGCTATTCTGACCACATCTGCTTTTTCACCATGGACAGCAAGTTAGAACAAAGAGCGAAATTCTGTGTGAAACTGGGCAAATCTGCCACAGAGACGCGTGACATAATTCTGCAAATTTACAGGGATGCTGCAATGAGTCATTCAAGGTGTTTTGAGTGGCACGCACGCTTCAAGAGCGGAAGAACATCACTGGAAGACAGATCTTCGATGAGCTCAACCCCTGAAAAATGTCCAAACCATTCGGCAACTCTGAGAACAATCCGCAACGTTTCTGCCATTGTCGGTGTGTCATACGGAACAGTCCAGGTAATCCTCACGTGTGATTTAAACATGCGCTGTGTTTTCTGCAAAGGCTGCTGACCCAGGAGCAAACTCCGTCAGCGTGCCACGGATGACCCGTCCATCCTTCGTGTCGAGGATCTTTAACAGTGACGAAACTGCGGTGTTTGGGTACAATGCTGAGACGAAGCAACTTCGAACAAGTCTTCACAGTGGGAGAGTCCATCGTCTCTATGACCGAAAAGGCAAGGCAGGACTGCAGCTCAGTCTAGTCCATGCTGATCGTATTTTCCGACATTCAGGTTTTAAGGCGTCTGAGGGAGGACATATGGTGAAAACAACCAGATCTATGCCATGCGGATCTCAAAACCTTTTGATACCCCCTCGTATTAGTTCAGATTGAACTTGTCCTTCTTACCACCACTATAATAACCGAAAGCCCTTTTGGATTTTATGATTGTTTCCCAGGTCACAGTGAGTCCAACATGGGTCTGTTATCTGACCCGAACCGAAGGAAGGCTCTGACCAGTCTCCTCACCCGCCTCAACACTCCCATATGGTAAGCACTCACTTAAAAAGCTCAGTGGTGTGTTTTTGTTAGCAACTGCTAACCCAATTAACTGTTATTAAATATATTTAATATTAGTCTTAGATGTTGGATGCTTTTCAGGCTTTTTATAATCCATGTAGCCATGTAGACCATGAGTTGGTCAAGTAACATCTTTTTAACGCCCTAATTGGACCACAGTGTGGTGTGCTACCTGGCGGGCATCGCCTGGTTCATGGGCCTGGCGTTCGAGCCATTCACTCTGAGGACGTACATGTCGGAGAACGCGATGGGTTCCACCATGGTGGAAGAGAGGTTCCCTTCAGGAGAACGAGCTTTGGCTACCGCACGGGAGTTTGCAGCTCAGAAGAAAAAGGTTGGGTAAGTAGATCAGTCTTTCATTAAGTGGAATGAAAACCAGGAACTGTGTTAAAACGCCTTATAGAAAATAAATGCCGCTTGTGTCGATCTCGGTTGCTGAAGGGGCATGCCGGTCGACTGGCTGGTGAAGACAATGCAGGCCAGAGGGCTGGAGGTTTTCACCCAAAGCTTCTCGCGCACGCTGCCTTTCCCTGACGAGAACAAAGAGAGATTTGTGAGTTTCTACACCGGATACACAAACAGCTTTATCGTCATGACAACATATTGTACAACATTTCTTAATTAATGGAGCAGCAAAAAGTCATTTAATGAATTGTTGGTTCACCTCAATCTACTAGAACAGGTTCAGGAACAGATCCTAAGTCTCTGGATCTTACGTTCCTTCAAATGATTTTCCCTCGAGCAGTGTTTTGATGATGAATTTGCCACTCTAAAAATCTCTGTTTTATTTAAATGAGATCTGGTTATTATGGAGGCTAAAACGAATGATTTTGATCATTTTCATTCTCACCAACTGATTAATTGTGCCTGGAGTGTCTAGAAACTTATGAGATAAACATCAAAAGACCACATTCATTACACAATCGCCTAAGACTTTTACAGCATGCTGTAGGACTGATGTAACATGTGTAATGTGTTATTTTTATATAGCAGTATATTGTATTATGTCATTATATAATATTTTTGTATATGTATTAATTAGCAAAGTATTATTCATTCATCTATCTCCCCCTTTCTCTCCTTGTGTTTCACCCTCAGATGGTTCAAGGCACTAATGTATACGGGATCTTGCGAGCGCCCCGAGCGCCACGGACAGAATCCCTGGTGCTCAGCGCCCCCTGCAGTCCCGGCAACAGCAACAACCAGGCAGTCGGCCTTCTCCTCGGTCTCGCCCAGTATTTCAGGAGTGAGAGGCTTTATAAACTCGATTTATACACTTTTTCATTATCATTAAAATTATTTATTTATTTAATTTTTTGTTTTGTTTTTTTCTGTTGAAATCCTTAATATGTTTAAAAAAATATCCTTGCTCAGTGGTATCTTAGTCAGGCATGAAAATCAAGACATGAGACTAACGTGAGGTGAGAGGAAAGTGGGTGGAGCTTCCAGGATGTCAGACAATAATAGAGAGACAGGATGATAAACATATTAACTCATACCAGAGTTATAGAAAGTATAAAAAGAGTTCTTGGGCAAAACATAATAATAATAAATAAATAAGATGCATGCAGTCTGAAATGACAGGAATTCCCCAGTGTTTTTCTGTTTGTTTTTTGTTACCCGTCAACTGTTTTTGCACTCCTATGTAACACCAAGTGTACCGTTTCTAATGTTATAATCCCAGGTCAGGTTTTCTGGGCGAAAGACATCATATTCCTGGTGAGCGAGCACGATCTCATCGGCATGCAGGCTTGGTTAGAGGGCTACCATCACACCAACATCACAGGTGGGTTATACATCTCTCTACAAAACAGGAGCTAAAATGCCATTGGAACATCTAAGCTAATGCTGAACAGAACAGGCAAATGTAATTGCATCATGAAAATATGGGAGCCAATCAAATTTCAGTAGGCAAATGCAAGAGAACAAGTTGGAAAGTGTGTTTTATTAAAAAAAATATTTTTTTTATAAAAAAACATTTAAAACAATGCCTGTTGGTGTGCAAAATGCAAACAAATTTCTATTAGATGAACATACAGTATGTTAAGCTTATGTGAAATAATATATTTACATGAAATAAATAGATAGACATTTTTTGATCCCAAAGGACATTTCAAACATCCAGTAGCATGGATAGTATCACAGTAGGCATGCTGTTTACAATTGCAAATCGTCAATCATGTAGAGCGTACAGTCCAAACAACCAGAAAAAATAAAAATAAAATGTGTAAATATAGGCAATGAATATGAATATTCAGTGGACAGAATAGCGCAAGAGGTGCAGCAGTTAAATGTAACAGCATAGCACATAGTACGTACATTAAATTCATACACACAACACAATATGCATTCATTAAAAATAAAACAAAAAAATACATAAAATGAAAGAAATTGTATAAAGTTGATCTGGACAATGGTGAACTTTATCCAATTCTACAATTAATTGATTGAATCCTAACATCAAGCTTCAAATCTTTCAAAATATTTGCCTTATATTAAGAAAAATGTGAAAAACTTTATTTCAATCCTTCAGGGAGTTTTATATCATTTAAAGATTGGAACGTGCTGTATTAATGTTTACATGTATACATTTTAAGTGACTTGTTCAAGTATTAATCATTTATACATGGGTCTAGGTTCTTCCTTTTTTTTGTTGGTAGAAATTGCTTGAAAATAATAGTAATAATAATGAATATTTAAAACAGATTGAGATCAGCCTTGTAGTGTTACTTTAATAAGTAACACTACAAGGCTGATCTCAATCTGTTTTAAATATTTATTATTATTATTACTATTATTTTTATAGATTGATGCAATGATGAAGACAAATAAAAAAAGACTTTTTTTTAATATATATTTTTTTCTATTGAATAAGTAAATAAATAACTTTAGGACTTACTTGCGTGGCATAAGGAGGAAAAAAACAAGGCTTTCCTTTGAAATTGAAGTTCACTTGTTCTTTTTTCATTATTTTAGTTCTATGGCGAATCAGTTGTTAGATTCAAGAGCCACAGAATTTTACATTAATTTACAGTAATGCTTTAAGTTACCTGAAGGTAGGGATGGGAATCACCAGAGATCACCTGATACAATATTGTAGAGCCGCATTGCAGTTCAGTCAGTAGTACGATTTTATAAATATCCTGACTTGATTTTTATTTCTCCTGTGAGAATAGTTCATAGCACCACCTGAAGGATTATAGAGGAACAGCAATATTTCTTCAACTTCAATGACACTTCAAACGTAAAAATATATAGATTAAAATGTATTTTAAAAGTCATCAGTGTTGTGAAACATTAATTGCCATAGAAAAGAATCACAATATGTAACTGAATCATGTTTTTTTTTCTCTCTCTCTGAATCTCTCCTTGGAGGTGATTTCCAGTTCCCAATAATGTCAAAACATGCCTTATATTAACTGTCCATGTGTGTGTGGGCACTATGAATGACAGGGTTAAATGTGTATATATTTACATTATATACATGAATGTTCTGCCATTTAAAACGGGTTGTCTTTTCCTGTTGGCCTAAATCCTACCTTGTGCTGTACTGGACTAATTGTGCTGGTCGATCAATCAGGGATGAGCTACACGCCACTACAGGGCCGGGCCGGCTCCATTCAGGCTGCTCTCTCGCTGGAGCTTAGCAGTGACGTCATCACCAGTCTGGACCTGGTACTGGAGGGCCTAAACGGACAGCTCCCTAACCTGGACCTGGCCAACCTCTTCCACGCCTTCTGCCAGAAGCTCGGCATCCTCTGCACCATTCAGGGGAAGGTAAGAGACACTTACAAGTGAGCGGATCATTCGGGAAGCTTACTGATGATATCTCAAGTTCCTGTGTGGACACCGTGCAGTGTTAAGAGTATAAGACGTGTGCGTCCTCTCTCAGCTCCAGAGAAACGACTGGGAAAGTACGGAGGGTTACACTCACGCCGCACAGACCATGATGCTGATGGTGCTGAAGCAGGCGAGCGGTCGGCCCTGGGGTGACCACGGGCTCTTCCTGCGCTACCACATCGAGGCCGCGACCGTCCGCGGCATCAACAGCTTCAGACACTACAAGACTGACGCCACCACTCTGGGCAGGTCAGCCTTGTTTCAGTCGCTGTCTGGGACCTTGTTAATGATCGATGCATTAAAAAAATATATAATAATAATAATATATATATAAACCATTTTGTGATCACGTGACGCTCTGCAGAAAAGCACATGCGTACTACTCATTTTGCAAGACCTCGATCATTTATAAAGTTAAAATTTATTCAAACATCTTGCAAAATGCTCGCAGACCAAGTTACTCTCAGATCCAAGGTTTTAGTGTATATTCCATCAGCTTATTTAAAAACAGACACAATTAACCACATATGGAGTGCAAACAGAAATAATATCACCAGTGATAAATGTGCACAATTGTAGTCCTGACTCCAGGACAGTTTGGTATTTGTGGTATTTCGTTATGCTCTTTGACATTAGATGCTGATCTGAGATCAGTCGCATGATACTGATGATCGATTTAGCTCGAAATACATCTTTCAAGAGATCCGAGCCATTAAAGAGGCAATAAGTGGAAATTTGACCTCGGTATTAATGTTAATGTGAAAAACAGCATTGGACGAATTACAAATGAATGATTGTGAATAATTCTTGAAAACTCTCTTCTCTCAACATTTCTTAGGCTGTTGGAGGGAATGTTCAGGAAGCTGAATAATCTCCTGGAGAGACTTCACCAGTCTTACTTCTTCTACTTGATGCCTTCACTGTCTCGCTTCGTCTCTATCGGATACTACATGCCTGCGTTCGGCCTGCTCGCTGCCATCCTGCTCCTGCGAGTATCCTCTCAGCTACACAAGTCTATAAAATAGAAGAAAAACCTTCTATGAGCACTTATTCATGACTATTTATGTTTAGTTCTTTTTGTTTTTAGTAAATAAAAATGTTCAGATAATCATAAATATCCATAATTACTTAGGTTGCTTTAAAACATCATTGTGCTTTTACACACGGAGCAGTACTTTTTTTCTGCTTGAATGTACTAATGCGTGCACTTGACCGAGCTACATCATGTCCTAAAGTGAGTAGAGTAATTAAAGGTTTTAGTAAAAAGGTTTTAGTAAAAATGTTTTGAGGATCCTTGACTACAGTGCAGGCGTTAGATCTGTGGGTGCAGATTGGGAGTCCAGCTCCAGTAATCCAGGATGGAGTTGGTGAAGTAGAACCGGTCAGTATGGAGAGATGATCTGTTGTAGCCCCTCAGTTTAAGTTGTGTACAATCCCACATACAGTAGAATCTTGGATTGTGACAATAATTCGTTGCGGAAGCGTGCTTTAATCCAAAGCACTAGTATATCAAAGTGAATTTGCTCATAAGTAATAATGTAAGCTCAGGTGATTCGTTCCACAACCCAAAAAATATTTATATCAAAATAAAGAATACAAAAAATAACGTAAAAATAAAACATATTGATCTGCACATTACCTTTGAAAAGAATCATGACTGGTGTGAAACGAGAGAGGAGAGGTGGAGGAGGTGGGCTCCTTTGTAGGACACACACACACAAACACACTAACAGAATCACTGCTCTCTGACTGACTCTCTGAGTCTCACTGGCAAACTGGAATCTTTAACAAGGAACCTCTCTCTAATAACACTTGCTTTTGTCTCCTTTTGAGGATTTCGCGGAAAATGTGACGTTGCGTTGTCGTTAAACAGATTCATCTCCCACACTGCTACAGCCTTTTTAACCTTTTTATTCACAAGGGCCGTTGTTGCAGTACAGTTACTAAAGAACAGTCACTACACGTAGACACAAAATTTTAAAATGCTTTAAAAACAGTACACGCGCGCACAGTTGACTATACAACTGAGACACAGACACTGAGACTGAGCATGTGAGAAGATCACCCGTAATCCCACAGCACGAGAGAGGACTATTGGCTCAGTTATGATCACGTGACACTCGGCAGACAAAGCCTAGCGTAAATCAAGACCTTGCTCGTTTATCAATGTAAAATGTATTAAAACATTTTTGCAGACCAAGTTACTCGCAATCCAAGGTTCCACTGTCATTTAGTTAAGGTTACATGTACATTATTGGCTTTAGTGGCTGTTTTTTTACGTGAATACATATTCTTCATCTCATTGTCTTGGTGTGTGATGTTGAATCTTTTCCTGCAGCCGTCTAGTCCGGGTGTCCTTTCCGTGCTGACCCCGATAGTGATCAGCCACCTGACGGGCGTGGCTCTGTACACGCTCCCCGTCCTGTCTCAGGAAACGGCAGTAGAGCACTTCCCCGTGTCTGAGACCGAGGCTGTGGTTCTTACCGCCATCGCCATCTACACTGCAGGCTTGGCGCTACCACACAACACACACAGGTACCACACACATACGCGGTTAATATTTAATGCTTTAACAGAAGCCTTCAGGAATTCAAATATATGGTTACTTTTATTCTACTGCTATCTATATGAATCCTGGTAGGTCTGTGCATGATCACCAAGCTGATGACAATGCAGTCTATTTTGTACGTGGTTAAACGGGAGTGATAAAAGATAAGGAGGTGTGATGTGTCTCAGCACCGGGTTGAGTTCTCGTCCCCTCTCTGAAGTTAATTATATTGCTATAACAGCGCATCACAAAGTGTTTCCTCTCAGTACAAGTTTTGTGACTAGTTTAGCTCACCGATATTATAGATACCGATGAATCGAGATAAAATTCATCATTCAATTTAAACGTGTGTTTCAGGTTGATCTCGGGCGAGGGCACAGAGCAGGGTTGGCAGGTGCTGAAACTGGCTGGTCTGCTCTACCTGGCCGTGCTGCTCGGCTGCACGGCTCTCATCAACTTCTCCCTGGGCTTCATCTTGGCCGTCACGCTGGTGCCTGCTGCTGCCTGCGTCACGCCACACATGCCCAAGTACGTAGTAGCACACACACGGTATTACAAAAGTATTCACTCGCCTGCCTTCACATGCATTTGAACTTGAGTGACATCCAATTATTAATCCATAGGGTTTAATGTGATGTTGGCTCCGCCCTCTTTGCAGCTTTAACAACTCTTCTGGGAAGGTTTTTCACACCGTCATGCCCAGTCATGTTTGGTTGTTTTTACAGGTTTTTCCAGTGAAAGGAACTCTTAATGCTTCAGGGGTACCCAGACATTTTGCATAATTTCATTCTCCCAGCTTTGTGGGAACAGTTTGTGGGGACGGCCCCTTCCTGTTCCAACATGACTGTGCACCAGGGCACAAAGTACGGTCCATAAAGACATGGATGAGCGAGTTCGGTGTGTGGAAGAACTTGACTGTCTTGCAGTCCAGACCTCAACCTGATACAACACCTTTGGGATGAATTAGAGCGGAAACTGTGAGACAGGACTTCTCGTCCAACATCAGTGTCTGACCTCACAAATGTGCTTCTGGAAGAACAGTCAAACATTCCCATAAACACACTACTAAAGCCAGAAGAGTTGAAGCTGCTATAGCTGCAATGGGGGCGGGGCCAACATCATATTAAAGCCTATGGATTAAGAATTGATTAGGAATTAGATGTTACTCAATTTCATATGCATGTGGAGGCAGGCGAGCAAATACTTTTGGCAATATAGTGTATGTTTTTTTTATTTGCATAAACAATCATGATTTAATATTAAGTAAAAAAAAAGTCATGATCGTGAGTTATCATTAACATTTCATTTATTCATTTATTTATTTTAATATTCAGCCATGATCAAAGACGTTGATAATAACGTTGTTCCTGAACATTTCCAGCTTATTTCCAGCCATGTTTTCCCTCATTAGCTAACTCTAAAGCATGCAATCATTTTGTTTATCATCTGTCTGAAAGCTCAGTCAGGATAAAGTATACACTTCACTCAGATTGAATTGATTTGATTTTAGGGCGATCCTGTTCACTTTGAGATGTGAGTGATCCTTTTAATAATCAGTCCATCCAAATAAATGAGTCATAGTCTGAGCATGCCTCATGTGTGTGAGTAATTATGAGCTCATTGTGCAATAAATCAGTTGGAGAGGATGGATGGGTCTTTCTCGTTTGTTCCCAGATAACACTGTTTGTCTTCCTATAATCTCTTTATAGTGTTATTTTCAGACAGAGCTCTTTAATATATATATATTTTTTTAACAATCATTTTTATTGTTTTTAAAGCACAGGTTATCTCTGCCTCTGGATGAGGCAAATATCAAATGTAAATAACTTTATGATTTCAAGGTTCATTCTCTTGAACAGGGCCTGTTATGCAAAATTCACTTTCTAGTCATGTTGAGACATTGCGATAGGTTTCTGGTCTGTGTGAACACACACAAAAAACGAGACATAAAAATTTGCGTATTCCAATTTTTTTTCTCGGAACAAACAAGCCAGCTAGATTTCCCCCCTCTATTGTGATCTCCTATACCATGAGACTCTCCCCCTGGCTCAATGCTCAGCTCCCCCCGTACCAATTTTTTAAAAATATAATGAAAGGAAGCCCTGCCTGGGTGTCGGCTGCTGTTTATCGATAAAAGAAAACCTTTCTCCTTCAGAAGAGGGATGGAGGAGCAATGGGAATTTGGAGAGGTTGTGAAAGTACACACTGTAGAAGTGTTAAGAAGAATTGAGATAGAGGCAATGGAAAAAGTACATGATTAAAGATGATTTGAGGGAAAGGAAGATGAGGGAGATCAAAACCACAAGGTAGCGGTAATGCAACTTACTGGATGCCGACCGC
>JAOVVA010000044.1:2730483-2741507 GCA_028565275.1 Leiocassis micropogon
AAACACCTCCTTTAAATACTGCTAAGGCTTAATCAAATAATGAGTGCATGAACATGATGTTCAGGTTCATCAACAACTTCCTAAAGTCAGAACTCCACACATGAAGGATTTCTGAACCATCTGAAAGCAAATGTTTTCTCACAGCCTGTAAGATGCTCTCTTATTTCTTTCCTTCAGTCTCTGGCAGAGTTCGAGCTGCGTGCGGTGAAGTATGAGATCAAGTCGCCTCGCTGCCACGAGCTGTGCGTCATCAAGCCGCCACACGACACGCTGACCTTTACCTTCCGCAGCGAGCAGGAAGCCCAGGAGTGGGCCACAGTCATGATATCATCGCTGAGGGAAGCCCACAGAGGTCAGATTTTTTATTTATTTATTTCCCCCCCCCCATTTTGATGCTGCTTTTAACCCTCTGACTTACTTGCCCTCATTTCCCTTGACACCACCTGGACATCATTCTGATCCAAAGTTGTTTATACGGTCAATTCAGACCAACAATTAAAAACTAGGAAGATTTGTTAATTTAAGACCAAGACTTCAGAAGACTAATGGAGTCTTGTTTAATGTAAACAATGGGGTACCAAGACTTATTGATTGAAGACAAATACTTTCGAAGTTATAAAAAAGTCTTTATCAATGAAAAAGTCGTTGTCTTCCAAAGTCTTCATATGTCTAATTCTTCAATCAGCAGGTCCTTGTAACTCTTTGTTTTCAATTAAGAAGTCTACAGAAGTCTTCTGTTTTAGTCAATTAGTTCAAAAAAAGAACTAAATAATTATTTTAAATACATTTGCTATATACATCACTTTCCTGTTCCTACATCCTTTACGTCAAGTGGCGTAGAAATAGATACACATTCAGACACACACACACACAGATGTGTTGTGTTGTGCAAGCAGCAGAGCTGCAGATACACACAGACACGTCTTAACTGGTGCAGACACACAGCTGCACTGATAGACACATGGAAACAAGAACAGATGGACAAAACGTAAACAAGAGTACACGCACAGCCGGACGCACATAAGCAAGTGCAGATACAGAAAAATACCTGCATAGAACCAGAGAAACATCTAACTGATTGTTGAAAGCTGGAAGATGAATAAAACACACTATGTAGTGGAAGCTGAGCTGCAGTGCCTGTTTCTTCTGTGTTCCAGTGGCAGGCATCCCCTCTCAGCCCACTGATGACGCAGTAAACTATCTGCAGCCTGTGGAGCAGAGCACAACCTTGTCTTTATCAGCTAAAGGTAAGCGAAATGAGGAACCTGCTCGTCACCACACCCGACCGGAGGGGTCACGTTCTTCTACAACTTCTGTTATAGCTGTGGTTCCCAAAGTGTGGGACATAAGATTAAGTTTAAGTTCCTGTAAACTATTTCTGATGAAGTATTTACATGAAGAAAGTAACCAGAGCTAATAAATCAAAGCCACGGGATTTATACAATGTGATATTCTTTCCCTTATCTTAGTCTCGTGTGTTGATCAAAGGTGTGATTAAAGGTTTACACGGGTGTTCAAATTGTCGCACAATCTTTTTAACTTTGGGAACGGCTTTGGACACATTTACAATTTTTTTTTTTTTACCAAATGTTTTTTTTTTCCGTTTTTTTTAACTTACTAACTTTTTAACTTAGTACAATAAAAAACAACATGTTCTGTAGAATACTGTGTATTTAAATTGTGCCATTTATTTATCTTTCTTCCTGAACACCGTCACTTCTTTAGAGGATCTATGTGCCGAGCTGGCCAGAGCCATTGAGGCCGGAGATGCTCAGGCAGCAGTGCAGCACGCCACATCGCTGGCACGGCAACAGATGGCGCTCACTATCCAGCCGGCACGAAAGGATTCTGAAGACGCAGAGATCAGGCGAGGTTTTTTTTTAAACCATTTAAACCTTCTGCAGTGGGACCTTCTTGGGACTTCCTAGACACATTTGTGCTCTGACACCTTTCACGGCAACTCAGTATTTAATATTTATGAATGTTTTCTATACACTTAGCAATCTTGTAGCGTTAATAAACTCACATCCTGGGTTGCGTACCGTTGTAACTTCCTGCTCCTTTAATATCTCAGGATCAGTAAATAATTTAAGTAGGAATTAACACCTCACCGTGTTGTGTCTGCAGCTTAGCAGTTGCGGTCGAAGATGCCACGTCGTCCTGTTGCGTCACGGTTAAAATCCTCCCTCACATGACTGTGGCGTCTCTCAAGCAGCAGGTAAGCGAGAGAGCGAAACGCTTTGTGCATGTGCATATGAAACGACAGTGTTGTATCCGACAGCTCACACCATGTCAGAATGTGACAAATGAGTTTAAATCAGTCCTGTCACTTGCTGTTCCTAACCCCTGCCTCTGTCCCAGATGTTCGCCGAATACGGTTTCCACCCGCGAGTACAGCGCTGGGTCATAGGGCAGTGTTTGTGCTCCGAGCAGCGTTCCCTGGCGTCGTACGGCGTGTGTCGAGACGGAGACACGGCATTTCTCTACCTCCTCTCAGCGCGCCACGCCCGCCTCAGCCGTCTACAGTGCCAGCAGGACCAGGAGAGTGCCCTCCTAACACCCGCGCCCAAGCCGCCACCCACCCCGCAACCGGCCAGTCACGACTGGAGAGGATACAGCACCCTGCCACCTCGACTCCATCACTCCAACACAGGTGCGGCTTCAAGCAGCGGTCCAGTCAGTGCTTTAAAACATAGTCACTCTTCATCGCGTGGACAGGAATTTAAAGGGGAATAACCTAGATCTGACGGACACCTCTTTGCTTTATCACAGAGATCTGGTTTTTAAGGCAGTGGTGGCGAAAGTTCAAAGTCCTCTAAACCCTCTCTGCTCCCTCTCACAGTCACAAAGTCATATTGATTTGGATAGAACTACAATAAGCATAATCAGATAAACAAGGGAAACATCCCATAATGCTCTGATATACATGTACACATGATAATCAAGGCAGGCTAGCTTTTTTTATTCACCACTGCAAAACCTCCCAGACAATTTTTTTTGCGTGGTAGCGCATGGCGGCACGTACGTGACGGCGATGTTGTCTGTGTGATTGTTTTTTGAATAAACAGGAACCAGTGGGAGCGGAGCCGGGAAGCACAGCATCGGTGACATCATGAACCTGGACAGACTGCAGCTGGCTGGACCTGGAGTGAGACCGACAAACCCGCAGGTACACACAATACACACACATTTTAATAAGACTAATAAGCACTAGAGAAGCTTTCCCTGCATTTTGGAGAGTTTTTTTTTTTTTGAGAAATTTTCTCCTGTAAACCACCAGCGAGTGCAAGGAATGCATCTCAATAGCAATAGCATCTCATTCACTCACTCCATAAACAGACTAACATACAGAGAGAGATCCACCGGTTCAAGCGGCACTAACTGATATTTCTGCTTTTCCTCCCCTCTAGCTGGGTTGGTCGTGTCCTTCCTGCACGTTCATAAACAAGTCGACGAGGCCCGGCTGTGAAATCTGCAGTACAGAACGACCCACTCGACCAGAGCTCAGCGCGTCTGAGGAGGTGGCTCTTCTCCTATAAGAGCTCTCCGACCCACACTGTGAACTTTTTCAGCCATAAGCAGGCCAGTATAGACATGGAAAAGACACACCCATGTGCACACATTCAGCTGGCACACGATTCATCGTGCTGAGTGAGGACTGAATGCGAGGTGAGAAAACTCGTCCCTGAACTCCCCGACCTAGCTAGGAATCTCTAGTGCATGTCATGTGCTACGTCGTTGTTTCTGAGCCACCGTCGCTCCGAGACGTTCCGGTCACACCCGAGTCGAGAGGAGATGAAGACGACGAGGATGAAACTTGACGGCGGAGATCATCGAACATCAGCTGCTTTGCTGTCCTCCAAGCGCATCGTTTAGTGTTTTTACACAGAAACAGCAGATTGAATTTTTCTTTAAAGTACCCCTGAACTTTAAAAAAAAATTTTTTTATAGTAAGCAATAAACACCGAAAACACAGGTGACATGCTGTTTTTGCCAACATGTGCTTGATTGTTTTCCATTCACACCATGTTTAGAGCTGTGAAGTGTCTCTAAACCAAGTCACAGCAAACCGAAAATTCCCGTAAATCACGTGGAACGCGCACTCCTCAGGTCCCCATTCAGGCTGTTACTATGGTGATGGCGATTTATTAGAAAGAGCACATTTAATAAATGTGTGACTGTTCTGTCAAGACCTATACAGTTAAACAAGATTAATCGATAACCGTCTGGCAAGTCAGCAGCACTGTAGACCAAATAAGCCCTGATATCTGATATCCAAGTGATTATGCTAAATGAATCGAAGAGAATATGAAACTGGGACACAATGAGACTCAGATACTGAAATCCCTTTTTGACGAATGGTAGAACAAGAAGAAAAGTGCTTATAATATTGTTAAAATTTATCTGAAAGGATTTACGATAGTTCTCATGAATGAGTGTGTCTAAAGGATTTAGGTACAATTTAAAGAGTAATACTGACAAAGGGGGGAGGAGATGCTAGAATATAGAATCTTGAGTCATTTATACTATGGCCTGTTCAGGGATACTTTAAATGTAATGAAAGACATACAGGCGGTTAATTCATCTATTCATTTGTAAATATGTCACTCATAACCTCGTCTTCGCCACAGCCGAGAATCAAATCCCTATCCGAGTGGCTTCTTTTTCAGTTTATTTAAGGTTTTACACTAATTAAGACTGTGGTCGGATTTTTTTTTAAAGGATTCATTGCTGGTGCAAGCTACACCTTACGAGTGTAACAGTTTTCTTAAAGCTTAATTTGCAAAATTAGAGCAGGTTTGCCAGATTCCTGCAGTACGAATTGTAATGAGACGAAAATCCTACTTGCATCTTGATTATTGACTTGGATTGTGCTTCTGTTTTTTTGTTTTGTACTGTTTTATCTTCCATGAAACTGTTATTGCAGATAGTTACTGGACCTCAGTTTGTTGTTGTTAAAAAATGATAAGGCAAGGTCAGGAGCCTGATGTAGCAGCTCAGTAAAATGCTCTTCACCAGACATGCAGTAAATAGCATAAAAAAAAATGAATCCTGCTGAAAATATGATTTACACAAATCCAAAGCCTGTTTAACTATACAGTGTCAGAGTTTTTACTTGTACCACACAAGCTCATGATTGTAAATGATTGCATTTATTATATAATTTGAGTAAGTTATATTTGGTGTTTATTTTATGGACAATAAAATTGAAATGAGAACAAATATGCACTTGTCTTTTCATCTAACCATCATTGAGTACAGTGATCAGCTATAACATTAAAGCCATCTGCACAATATTGTCCAGGTTCACCAAAACAGCTCTGAGCCATCCAGACCTGGCCTCCACAAGACATCTGATGGTGGTCACCCAGGACGTGACAAAGAGCAGATCCTTTAAATCATGTAAGTTGTGAGGCGGGACCTCGGCAGATTGGACATGTCTGTCCAGCAGGTGCCACAAATGTTCAACTTGATTGAGATCTAGGAAATTTGAAGGTCAAGTCAACACCTCAAACTCTTTGTTCCTCATATTCCTTAAACCATTGCCGAACATTTTGGTAGTGTGTACACATTATTCTGTTGAAAGAGGACACTGCCAGTTAGGGAAAAAAAATTAAATTGGTCAATCTGTCTGTCTAACTGTCTGATGTAGGATCAGCCGAAGTGGTGTCAAGTCCACTGCAGTCGTTCCTGTGAAGATTCAGCAAGTAGAACACCTGATCCTTGAAAATTGACAGATACCTTGTCGCCAACTTGTGTAAGATATGTATCTGATATATTGTTCACAAACGCAACTTTGACCTTGGGAGTTATTGTCCCATCCCTCTTACAGTCCTGACCTTGCTCTAAACAGTTTTCATAAGCGTTTCAGATGTGAAGCAGGCAGTCTGATCATGGCTCTGTCATACTGAGAAAACGTTCTACATTGATAGTGTCCAAGCACTATTGAAATGCTGTATTTTTGTTTGTTTGTTTGTTTGTTTTTAAAAAAAGAAAAATCACTAACAAGAATTAAAATGGTGAACCTTGGCGTTGTTAAGGCTAACTAGCCCATAAGCAGGTATTTAATGAAGAGTAAAACATAGTGTTAGCATATACATTTCATTCATCTTATAATAAATAATATCATATAAATTGGGAGCTAATTATCAAAAGTGAGGGCGACATAAGAAATGTAGCTGGCTTGAATATCAACAACAAACCTTAAGTTTACCTTAAATAAATGAATTAATACTAACACAATATTTTATATAATTACCCCTGCAATGTATAATGCTAAATTGCTACGTGAGGACAGTCACAGACAGCAAATGAAACATTAAGCACTTTTGTAAGCACTTTTACAAGTCGCTCTGGATAATAGCATCTGCCAATTGCCTAAATGTAAATGTAAAACTATTTTAGTTGTCAAAGGTCCTGATAATATTTTCATATTTAGGTGCAAATGGTGTGAAGTGGTTAGCACTGTCCCCTTGCACCTCCAGGGTCCGGGTTCGATTCCCAGCCAGGCTCGATTCTCGTCTCTGTGTGCATGCAGTTTGCATGTTCTCCCTGTGCTTAGTGGGTTTCCTCCCACAGTCCAAAGATATGCAGGTTAGGCTAATTGGATAAAGCGGTATAGAAGATGAGTAATGAGTGAGTGAGGTGCAAATGGTAATTTAGTTCTGCCACATGTTTAGGTATTGTAAAACAGTTTTCTGCAAATGTATTAGATTATTGAAGGTAACATTAAGTTACACATTACAGCCAAACTTCAGGACACTTCCTCTCCTTCCCTAGCTAAATTTTCCAGCCTAACAGCCGAAGAAATTCAGCATGTCATCTTGTCCTCCAATCCCACTACCTGTTCATTAGACTCAATTCATTCCACAATGCATCAGGCCATCTCACGAGACCTCCCCCCCCTTCATCACAACCATCAGCAACCATTCCATATCATCTGGTGATGTTCCTAATGCATTTAAAAGGGCAAGTTAAGAAACTTATTCCTGGACCCAGCAGACATCAGTAGCTATGGCACTTCTTTTTTTTCCTTTCAAAAATTCTTGTTTACAATTGTAGACTCAATGTTTACAATCAATGTCTCTTTATCTCTTCCAGAGCAACCTTAATGATCCTAACTAATCAGGATTCAAAGAGGCACATCCACAGAGACTGCCCTTTTGTCTGTCACTAAGAAGCTCCATGCTGTTAGATGAGCTAAACTGTCATCTCTGGTGTCCCACAGGGCTCAGTACTTCTCTCTTAGCACTTCTTTCAGGTCCTCTTTTGTTCTCCCTCTACACCCGGTCTCTTGGTGACGTCCTATCCTTACATGGCTTTTCATACTATTGCTATGCTGGTGCCATGCAATTCATTCTATCCATTACCTCCCTTAAACATTTAGGTTTCCACCCGGATCTCAGCATGTCCAGCAGACATCTTATTCTGGATGGCAGCTCATCAGCTGAAACTCAGTAAAACTGAACTGCTGTTCATCTCAGGGTGTAGTGGTTAGCACTGTCGCCTTGCACCTGGGTCTGTGTTCAATTCCCAGGTTCGATTCACGTCTCTGTGTGCATGGAGTTCTGTGTGCATTTTCTCCCAGTACTTGGTGGGTTTACCCCTGTACTCCGGTTTTCTCCCACAATCCAAAGACATGCAGATGAGGCTAATTGGCGTTTCCAATTGCCCGTAGTGTGTGAGTGTGTGTATGTTTGTGTGCCCTGCAATTGGCACCCTGTTCAAGGGGGGACCCCGCTTCGTTCCCTAAGTCTCCTGGGATAGGCTCCAGGCCCACCGCAATGAGTAAGTGAGTGTTCAGGCAATTAATTCCTGTCAGGATCTTATGGTCTCCCTGGACAACAATCAGATTACTCCTTCAGTCATTGCCCGCATCCTTGGGGTAATTTTGGACAATCAACTGTCAGTTGCTGACTGCACTCGCTCTTGTTGATTTCTTCTTTACAACATCAGAAGAATTCATCCATTTCTCTCCACACAGGCTACTTGTTCATTCCCTTGCAACTCACTCCTGGCAGGTCTACCTCTGTGCACCATTCATCTTCTGCAGCTGATCCAGAATGCATCTGCATGGCTAGTTTTCAACCTTCCTAAGGTCTCCCATACCACCATCGCTCCATGCACTGGCTTCCTGTAGCTGCCCGCATCAAATTCAAAACATTGATGCTCGCATACAAATAAAAAAAATGGCCCAGCACCCACCTTTCATCTCTAATCGCACCCTGCACTGCACCATGTTTCCTCCGATCCTCCAGCACTGTACAGCTGGTTCCACTATCTCTCAGGAAACGAGGAAGATATGCATCTAGACTGTTTTCTGTTCTGGCACATAGGTGAAAGGATTGGATTTTCTCTAGATGTCCATATAGCTGAGTCACTGGTAATCTCTAAGTGACGATTAAAGACCTATCTGTTTCTTAAATATTTGGGTTGATTCTCCGCTTTAAAAAAAAGTGTTTCCAACAGTGTTTCATTGATGGTACTTAGTTAATGCCTGAATACAAATGTAAATTACTGCTTCATGTTCGTTCATTGTCTGTACACCATACTTAAAATAACAATTTGTCAGATTCATTAAGATTAATTTATTTAACACACATGATCATTCCTTCTAATATTAATTTCTGCAAAAACAAGGAATGTGACGAGGAGAATGCTTACTCTCTCATAGAGGAGTGCATATACACTAGTCACACTGCACACAAACCCCTGGGCCTTTTTTGAGATGAGGAAAGACTGATACAGTCCACCCTTAACCCCCTTGCCCCTACTCCACCTGATTGGGACTTTCTATTGAAGAAGACATACTTTAGTCAGTGCTTTCTCTCATAGAGAAGCACATATGCACTAGATGACCTGCTCTTTAATACGTTTGTCTCAGTGGTCAGGGTGACCAGATCGTCGTCGTAAGTCATCCACTCCAGAGGTTTGTGACTGGAACAATCACTCACATAATGTCCTGAAAAATAAAATACAAGCATAGTACAAACAGATCACTTTAAATTGCTTTCATTATAAAGTATGTAAAATACTGTGGGTATAGAAGAGAATCACCCCCTTTAAAATAATCACATTTTGCAGCCTGGAATGGAGACAGTCACAGTCTTATCTAGCTGTAATTAACTCAGTCCAACCTTTCACATTCAAGTGAACGATATAACACCAACATGTCAAAAATAAATAAATAAAAAACAATCACTGATTTGAAAAAGGATCAACCTCTCATAAAAATTATTGTAAATTAAATCAGGTGAAGGTAATCACCTTCTCGATGTCACACAAAGCTTTGCACATCTAGACTTTGCAACGTTTGTGCACTCTTCTTTGCAGAACTGCTCAATGGTGACCGTTTGTGGACTGCAGTCTTCAAATCATTCCACATATTTTCAATAGGGTTTAAGTCTGGGCTCCATGCAAGGTCATTCACCTTTTCTCCTTCAACCACTGTTTGTTCCATTTTACTGGGTCATTGTCATGCTGGAAAGTAAACCCCCATCCATTTTCTTTCTATCCTGACAAGTGCTCCAGTCTCTGCTGCAGAGAAACACCCGCATAACAGGATATTACCACTTGCTTTACTGTAAATGGTGTTATTTGGAAGGTGAGCTATATTGGATTTCTGTCAGACATATCATTTGGTGTTGTGGCCAATGGTTACATTTTTTTTTAATCTCATTTAACCACCTGCATTTTTGCAAAGCTCAGTCGTGACTACACGTAGCCTTTCTTGAGGACGGGCATTTTCTTGCAGCTCTCCCATGCAAGCCACACTTGTGGAGAATTTGTACTATTGTTGTTACATTGACACAATGGACACTCTTTGTCATAAACACCTGCAACTGCTTCAGAGTTGCTGTAGGCCTCTTCGTAGCCTTTCTGACCAGTTTCCTCCAGGCTCTTTCATCCAGTTTGGAGAAACGTTTGGATTCAGGTGTGTTGTACCCAATACTTCCCACTTCTTAATAATGAACTTCACTGTGTTTCTAGGCTGTAATATAGTCTTTTTCTTTTTTCTTTTTTTTTCTTTTTTTTTTTATCCATCTCCTGACATGTGCCTGTGCACAAGTTTATCCCAAGGATATTTTTACAGTGCCTTGCTACCCAGAGTTGATTGTTTACTTCAGATGCTCCACCAGGGACTAAAATGCTCTAGCTTGAGATAATCAAAAAGTTTAAAGTTTGTGTGCTGTTGAGAAACCGATTAGTTTCAACTGGTTGAGTTTATAAGTCATTTTAGGAGGGGTGATCCTTTTCCAAATCATTGATTTGTATTTTAATTTTTTGGTATTATATCTCATTTGGATGTTAAAAGTAGCACTGAGTAAATACACACTGGATTAAAAAAAAGGTGTCCGTCTTCCTTTTAGACTGCAAAGCAACAAAATGTGATTATTTTAAAGGGGTGATTTTTTTCTGTAACCACTGTATATGGTTCACAATAAAGCATGCTTTCCTAATTATTTAATAAATATGCAGGCTATATTTATAAATGTGCGCTCATATCTTACCGCAGAATGTTGTGCTTCCAAAATGGCTCAAAACACTGATCAGTCGATAGGTGGCGGCTGATCCACTCTATAAACACAATACAAAGGCAGATCACATACAAACACATAACTTGTACACTGTTCAGTTCTCCTTGCTAACGCTCTCCTACTGTATGTTTCTCACTTCATCATTCGTTATGTCTTTCTGTCTCTCTCTCACCAGTTCATTTCTGTCTGTTTGTCTTTCCTCAGCTTTGATGTCCTCTACATGAAGAAGGAAGGCATAAAGGAAAGATTAGCTCATCTTGACATAATCTGGATATGATTTAATTATATTGACTGGAAACAAGAAAGATCATTCTAGGACTGAAGATACACCTACCTATTCTGGTTGCATCTGATTGAGGAAAACAGTTTATGTGCAGCTCAGGTTGGATGTCCACTGGCATCTGCTGCTTGATGACCGTGTTATACTCAGTCATTTTGAACCTGTTTAGCTGCACAATCAGAAACCTGGGGAGAATATAAATAAAT
>JAOVVA010000044.1:2750014-2768933 GCA_028565275.1 Leiocassis micropogon
AAATGATTTGGGGGTTAAGATTATTTAGATGAAACTAGTATAATATATTTTGATCAACATGACATAAACAAGTGGAAGTGTAGGAAACAGCAGAGAATTGTACACAATCAATTATATGAATGTACAAAAGCATTTGCATTTTGATTAAAGCAATGAGAAATGTTCATGTGTTGTGCACAAGTGACTAAATTACGTGGCGGTTGAACAAGTAGTTTGAGAATTCACTTTCTGATCTGAGAAATGCTCCAAAGCAACAGAGAAAAACTGTAAAATGTTGTTGGTAGTAGCTCCATAACCTTCTCGAGATCTCTGAGAATCACATAGGTGATGGTTTGAGTAGGACTCAAAATAAATGCCTAAAAGAACAACAATCTATTTTGTCCTAAATTTACACTATTATTTAAGTTTATTTTTACAAATGGACATTCGCATTTGACAAAATATTTGAGAATGGAGTACGTACACAGGTTAGTTTTAAGAACTACAATCATTAATAATTAGAGCTCACTGGTGCAATGTGCAATCAATGAAGATTGGCCACCAGGCTGGTCAAATTTAGCCATGAAATCTCCAACAGTAAATTGGCCAGTGTTTCAGTTTCATTGTTCAACCCCTGTAAATATAATAGTTGGTGCGCGTCTCGCTGGCGCATCTGTGACCAAGACAGCAGGTCTTTGTGATGTATCAAGAGCCACGGTATCCAGGGTAACGTCAGCATACAGTACCACCAAGAAGGACGAACCACATCCAAAAGGACTAACTGTGGACGCAAGAGGAAGCTGTCTGAAAGGGATGTCCGGGTGCTAACCCGGATTGTATCCAAAAAACATAAAACCACAGCTGGCCAACTCACTGCAGAATTAAATGTGCACCTCAACTTTCCTGTTACCACCAAAACTGGTCGTCAGGAGCTCCACAGGGTCAGTGTACATGGCCTGGCTGCTATAGCCAAACCTTTGGTCACTCGTGCCAGCAGCGAAAAATCTTGGGCTGTGGACAATGTGAAACATGTATTGTTCTCTGACGACTCCACCTTCACTGTCTTTCCCACATCCGGGAGAGTTACGGTGTGGAGAAGCCCCAAAGAAGCAGTGACCCAGACTGTTGCATGCCCAGAGTGAAGCATGGGGGTGGATCAGTGATGGTTTGGGCTACAATATCATGGCATTCCCTAGGCCCAATACTTGTGCTAGATGGGCGCGTCACTGCCAGGGACTACCGAACCATTCTGGAGGACCATGTGCACCCAATGGTTCAAACATTGTATCCTGAAGGTTTTCCTCCACCAGCATCACATAGAGACCTGGCCACTATTCTGCAAGAAGAATGGCTCAAAATCCCTCTGTGCAGGACTTGTATCTGTCATTCCCAAGATGAATCGATGATGTATTGGCCAGAAAAGGAGGCTGTACACCATACTAATGAATTATTGTGGTCTAAACCCAGGCGTTTCAGTCTCATTGTCCAATATGTATGTATATACACACACTAACACAAACATCCCTCACTATTTGACTATTTGCTAATTTGTTCCAGTTTTCTTAATGATAGTCAATTATACTAATAATTGACCATCAATTTTTTTCTGTTGAAAGCACCGTGTTCCGACCAGAGCACAGACACATTGCAACAATGAGAGTGTAAAGAGAAAAAAGGCATTACCACAATGTAAAAAAAAAAAAAAAAAGTTTTTATTTTTAATGCAATTTCAATAAATGTATTTCAGTTGAATTCTTTTATTTTTGTTCTTTTTTTTTCCCTTTCTGACCGAAAGTTAATTCCATAGAAGATGACGGTTTCCCTATTGAGGTCGGTTCCTCTCAAGAGTTCATCAAGTCCTCCTCACTCTCGCGTCTGCACGGAAACCTGCTGCAGGTGTTGCCGCACTACACTGTCCAGAACTTTACTGAGACCCTTACAGGCGACTGTCGCGGCCTCCATCAGCGCTGCCAGGTGGTCCTGGTGGAGACGGGCATCCATCTGCACCAGCGCGATGTTCTCGCTGCGAGGCAGGAGTGCCAGGGATAGTGTGGTGCCACCACCGCTCTCCTCAGCATGGCACAGGTCAGCCAGCGGTGTGTCCTCCACAAAGCCAGCCGTGCAGGCGCACACGTAATCGCGCATGGGGATGCCGGCGTCCACCAGGGCCAGAGTAGCCGCGTTGACACACGCGCTGTAGTTTCCACCATCTGACTGAAGGATCTGCATGGGAGAAAAAGAATTTCTTAGTGCATCTATATAAATATAATATAAATAAAACACACTTTTGACACTCTTCCTAAACTGATTGTTTCATTCAAAGCTCTCCTTAGTGGAAACATGGCTATTGTTTAACACCGACAATGACGATGCTTGCTTTGTTATTAACTTCTATCCTGCTAGAGCTTAACCAACCGCACCGCAGGTACCTTAACGTAGATGTCTATCTGGGAGCGTGGGTAGAGCTGGGTGAGGACGGCCGCTTCGAAGGTCTGTTTCAGGTGAAGGCTCATCTCGCTGGACTTGCGGTCGCCGTGCGGTCGTCTTTTCCTCTCCGCCGTGCTGAATGTGGCCATGCTGTACTGACAGTTAATGACCGCACGGTCGTGTAGGGATTTACTTCGAGACCCTCGGATCTGTAAGAAAACACACATGAAAAAATTAGGGACAAAAAAAAAAAAAAAAAGAAAGGAAAAAAAAAAGGTGTGGTACTTAATGCTGATTTGTTACTCACTCACTCATCATCTATACTGCTTTATACTGCATACATGGTCTCAGGCCTCATTCAGATCCTGAGGCCTGACCGTGTGCTAAACCACTACGCCATCAGGCCACCACTGGTTTGTTAGTCAAGTCTTACGTCTAAGTCTTAGTTCTGGTGAAATGGAAGTGAAAAGCGACGGTATACAATGATCAGCCATAACATTATGACCACCTGCTTAATATTGAGCAGGTCCTGCCTTTTGCCACCAAAAGAGTAACAGTGATGCACTGTGTGTTCTGACACCTTTCTACTGAAACCTTTTCCACAACTTGAGCTACAGTAACTCTTCTATTAGATCGGACTACACGGGCCTTCAATCAATATAATGTCTTGGCTGATCAGTGTATAAAGGTGTTCTGTATAAGTGTGATCTTCCACCGGTGTCAAATACCCACATACGAGTGTGCTGGCCAGGGGTTCACATACTTTTGTTCACGCAGGGTATAAAAATGTGAAATCTTTCCCATGCTGGAGAACCTGCTGACACCGAACACACTCTTTCCACCAAGATTAAACACTATGTAGACACACACACACACACAGATAGACAAACAGATAGATAAATAAATATATATTAAATAATGATCTTCCTATTTGTTCTTCACTTTCCCTTTCTGTTCCAGTTCTTCATTTAACTTTCAAAGATTCAGAGATGGTGTTTATGAACCTTGTGCATAAACCTTTCCTTTGAACAGTGGATTTTCGAACAGCAACACACACACACACACACACACGACTGTCAGTGATGAATGCAACATATGAATTGTGCTGCTTGTGAGATTATTATTTTTTTTTTTTTTACAAGCTGTTACACAAAATCCGTCCACTAGATGGCAGTACAATGAGCCCTTAAACGAGGTTATATGAAATGAAGCTTTATGTGAAACTATCGGCTTGGAGGCCCCTCGAGACCCCTGAGCGAGACTTCCTCTCTCTCTCTCTCTCTCCATATCCCACCCGTACTGAGGTGTAAAAGTCTACCTCATGCGGTCCGTACACCACCGCCAGCGCCTTCGTGTTGCCCTGCTCCATGTACGCAGACCCGTCCGCCTGCCCGAACACCCCCATGCGGGCCTGGACCTTCCGCAGCTCCGCGGCCTTCCGTCCATCCAGCCGGTAACCCTGATCGGAGAGCAGCTCCAGTCCAGCCATTCTGTAACGGAACGTTCAGATCAATCACCGATTTCCCGCTACTTGTCCTATATTTCGGCTAGGTCCCGCCTTCTCATCTCTGATTGGCTAGTTGTACTCAGAGTCTGGTCAGTGATTGGGCAATTCCTAGGACTTTCGTATCCGTCACAACAATAAGTTGGTTATATATATATTTTTTTTTTATTAAAATTTATTTATGTGACCGAACATATAAAGAGATACATGGCAGATGTCATATATAGACAGCTTAAAATATTTAGAAAAAAATAACAACTAAACAAGGCAGGGACATAACCGAAAAAAAGCCTAAATTTAGACATAACTAGCGTTCCTGTGCTATATGTTAGTTCATGCTACACATATTCCATCTAATAATAATGATAATTATAATAATAATAAAATATTATGAAGGAGTTTTATAGTTAACTACTTACAGAAAGCGTGTTGTCTGAATACAGGCAGCGGAATGATGACGTCTTGATTACGCGCCACTGATTACGGGTCATCGTTTGGTCCAAAAATGTAAAATAAAAAATAAATAAAAATGAGTGCTTCTTTAATTTTACAATATACTTGAATTTATATATATATATATATATATAATTATTTTGGTAAATAAATACATGAAGCATTTAATAATAAAAATATATATACATTATATTTATTAAATAAATTCTTTTTAAATGATTGATCTATGGTGGTGTTGTGGTTAGAACTGTCCTCGCACCTCCAGGGTTGAGGGTTTCATTCCCATCTCTGTGTCTGTCTGCATGTCCTCCTCGTGCTTGCTGGGTTTCCTCCTGGTGCTCCGGTTTCCTCCAACAGTCCAAAGACCTGCAGATTAGGTTAATTGGTTTTCACAAATTGCCCGTAGTGTGTGTGTGTGTGTGCGCGCGCGCGAGTCCCCTCTAGATTGGCACCCTGTTTAGGGTGTACCCAGCCTTGCACCCTAAATCTTCTGGAATAGGCCCCCTGTGATCCTGTACACAGGGATAAAGCGGTATACTGATCACATTTTAAGTGTGGAGCTTTACTATAACAGAATCTGGGAAATAAATGTCATACTTGATGTTCGATAAGCATATATGGGTAATGATGGTCAACAACTTTTATTAAACAAAAAAAATGTAATTGCATTTCTGACTAAATGAACTCTTTTATTGTTACAGTGAATCTGAGAGCAATTAAAGGTCAACAGCCCTCCAACCAGTACGATTTCTTTCGGGAGGTGGGAAGAAACCCGACACACACAAGACCCGAAGGAGACAGTAAACTGAGCTCAGGATTAAACCGTGGTCACGAGAGCTTTGAGGCAGAGGCACTACCTCTAGCCCCACAGTACTACCCAGAAAGCAGCTTTAAACATGATGTTACCAAATAATCATAATGATTTTTCAATAATAATAAAAAAAAGTCAAACAAAAGCCAACAACACCCTGATAATTTCTCACACTCATACACTTTTCCCTTGTTGAACTGCATGCCCTGGAATTGTCTGCTATATTTTATGATGTAATAGGGCTTGTCTTTCACATAATTGTCACAGCTACAACAGTTCATCTCATCTCATCGTTCATACCACTGTATCCTGTATACAGGGTCTTTGGACTGTTGGAGGGAACCGGAGAATCCACAGAGGCGGGAATCGAACCCGGACCCAGGTGGCACAAGACGATGGTGCTAACCACTAAGCCACTGTGCTACAACACTTATCATACCTAAATGATCTCTCCAATATGAATAAATCAATTTAATGGAAAACATCATCCTGAAACATAATCTGTGTATACTGAAATACTAACGATGTTTAGAGATTCTAGTGCCAATTTGTTGGTTGATGCTCCAACATCACAGGGTAAAAATCTGCTAGATTGCTAGCACAGGTGCAGCAGTGTTAATAATTTCAATGAACAGAGTCGAGGACTGCCGACTTGAGGGGAAATCCTACCGCACCACTATCAGTTGATGTTTACAAGATATTGTGGGTAATGTAGAAAATTGTTAATGATTATAATTAAATGTGACTCAAGATTTGCAAATGTTTCCTTTGCCACTGCAGGACTGTTCGCGTAGGCTGGAATACTACAAATAGATGAATGAACCCTGCAACAGTAATCAAAACAATCACCATGCAATTTTAAAAATAAAATTTATTAGCATCTCTAATGTGTATAAATAAAAACATATATAAGAAACAATGCATATATGCATTATGAGCAGAACCATAACTGAATTCTGTGATACAAAGGAGATGAGGCAGACAAACCCCAGTCTGTTTTTTTCTTCCTTTTTTAAATAATTTTTCAAAGTATGTGTGAGAATGTACCTTGAAAATCAAGCATTGCAAACATCCATACCTATGACTTGCAACTCTAAATTCAGTCAGCATGGTGTGTTGTAGGGTGTAGAGAGAGAGAGAAAAAAAAAAGATTTCATGTGCATCCGGCAAGTCTTCGAGTCGGTTTCCACAACAAAAAAAAATGAGGAAACTGTCAGTTCCACTTTCACAGCGAACGGTATCTGCTACAGATCATTGACTGAAAATGTACAGTACTTTCTGAGTGTTCTGAGCCAAATTATAAACATGTACCAGGGTATAATAAGATAATAACCTCTTAATCAGTGGAGATACATCAAAGCTGCAAAATAATACATAAATGCAACAGTATAGCAAACCAAAAAATACAGGACAAGCCTGTTATATTTGGATTGGTGAAAAAAAAAAAGGGTCACTGTAACACTCAACTCATAGAATGAAGATCTGTGGGCTCGGTCATGATGGATGAAACCTTCTACACCCACAGCTCAGTCGTTTTGGTCATGCTTTCAACACTGCCTGAAATAGAAACCCTTTCATAATAATTAGATGTGCACAAACGACAAAAAGTAAAGAACAGCACCTCTACAAGCTGAGGAGTTGCTTTAAAAAAAAAAAAAAAAGTGGACAGAGGTTAAGTCTGAGGTAAGACTAACTGCTGCCGTTACTTACAATTGAAAATAAAAAATATATATATATATGACACAAAGCATGTAACAATGTAACAGACAAAAACGCAACATGTATCCTTCAAATCGTAGCTACATGACACTGCTATCATCACAACTGGCATCAAGTTTGAACAGTGTGCCGGTTAATTACGAGTTCATTTCTGACTGCAGCCCATCTGTTGATATCCATCCCGATTTTATCCACCCATATTCCCACTAACTGACCCATTGAACTGGCCACAACACCCACCACCTATCCATCCACCCATTTAACCACAGAACTAATCAATCCGAACCCACCGATCCATCCGTCTGTCTGTCACAACCCATTCATATTCCCATGCACCCACCCATCCATCTATCCACCCACCCAACTCATCCCCCATCAATCCATGACAATTAAGTCAGTGACGGTTCATTCTGAGGCACATCAGCGACACGGTTCTGAAGCTTGTACCGCCATAAACAAGAACATGCTTCGGCACGGCTCAGTGTTTAAGGCTTTTGGTCTACTGCACAAAAAGTTATAAATTCAAAATTCCAACACCGCCTTCTTACTGCTGAAGTCATGAACTAGACCCTTAAACCAAACTAAGCCTAGTTCTATCCTGTCTCAAAATATATATATATTTTTTAACTCAACGCCCACAGCATGGACGAGGATGACTTCGCCACCTTTTAAATAAAATTAGATGCTAATGAAGAAAAAGAAAGAAAGAAAGAAATATATAGATTTCAGACTTTTGACCTTGCTGTGTTTAATCTTCATCCACAGCTTAACATGATAATTCCCTAAAAATCCTACAAACGTTCAGTTACTTCTTTTTGAGATATCGTGCAAACAAGAATCTCAGACCCATGGATTAAGCGCAATCCCACCTAGTGGCAGAGGCATCACTTTTGCTATATTACATCATCATCTAAAAAAAACATAGGAAATTAACTATAATAATAATAATAATAATAGTAACAGATGTGGTAAAAAATTAAGAGCAGCATGCGAAGGTGTGCAGAGAAACACGACGAGACTATATCGGGTGAAACCAGTACTCTCTTCATGTGAGTGTAATTTATACAAGTGGATATAGTGATGTAGTGAAAACTATTGACAGGACAAGAATTTCCCAGAGGAGCAGGCCGCTTTGGAGAAAGTTTTTCATAGCAAAGCAATGTCCGAGGGGTCCCGAGTCTGCATAAACTTTGATTTCATGTTGCTGCGGTTGGTCTCATGAGGTCGCTAAAGGAAAAGGGGGAACTAAAGTTTTGACAATCGACCTGAATGAAAATCACTTGCGCCAGTTGTTTGGATTTGTTGCTTTACCCCGACTTCAACCAATCTGCAAGAAACAGATTTAACTACTATTAAAACGGGCTCTATGTTGAGCATGTTAGAGTTGTGAATCTTGGACAGACTGTTGATTTGATTCAGCAGCATTAAAGTTTACTGTGTGATCTGTTTCGAGCAGCGATATTTCTTACAAGTTTTGAATGATTTAAATTGCTGGATCAGTGTGATTTCCAGGCTAAGCTCAAACCCCAGTTACTGGACTTCTATGAGTCGCTCTAGATAAAACTAAAAGTATCTAATAAACACTGAAGTGTCATGTATCATACAAAGCGATTGTTTTTTTTTTTTGCTGCTAATATTCTGCTCCACATTCCAGTCCCCTCCAGTAGACGGCGGTAATCAACCGAGCACCAAAAGAAGAAGCAGCAGCGATACTCGCACAAAATATGCGCATTTGTAGAAGATGCCACCGCTTTCTCTTTTCCTGTAAGCTCTGGTATTTTTTTTAAGTAATCTGTCCAAGTTTATCCTTTTTAGCATTTAAGTTTACCCAACTAATAAAAAAAAATTTAAAAAAAGTGAATAAAAAACTGATTCCTCAATTCAATGAATCAAATCAACCCACAAGAGATTGATTAACCCACACAGCTCTAGTGCATGTACATTTTTAAAACAAAATTTAGATCCCAGTTCTGACCAGGCCTCCTGGTGGTGGGTGTGCGCCCAGAGTTTTTGAACACTTCGTATTCTCAAGGTGGACTACACTGATGACACGACTAAGCGACAGGGGGGCTACAGTCAGGAATCCACCCATACAGCAGGGTTACCTAATAAACTGGCACTCGACATATATGGCGATTAAAATCCTAGTCCTGAACACTGCTGAAAACCTTCTCACCTTTAAAACAACGGGGGAAAAACAACACCCGAGACACTTATCAAACAGAAAAATGAAAATAAAGTGGGTTATGTGTATGTAGATATCTATCTATCTATCTATATATATATATATGTATATGAGCGAGTGAAGAGTCTGATGTAGGATGTAAAGCGCTTGGCCTCCTGATGATGAACCCGACGAAATGAAGGAGCTATGCAGTAACTTGGAGGTGGTGGTGGTGTGGTCTCCCCGCCGTCCCTGTGTCTTTAGAGTGCAAAGATCCCCTTGTTTCGTTTGCTGTGAGGTTTTATACACACGCTCGCACACGCATTCATGCGCACACAGTCACACACACTCATATATATATATACATATATATGTATTTATATTGATAAATACATATACGTATATACGTATACGTATAGCTCTGATGTGTCCGGACTAAAACTCGGCAAACTCCTTTGCACATTTTTCTGTGACAGACACGCGGATGTCCTCCTCCTCGTAGTCGTCGAAGTTGCTAGTGTCTCCCGGACCTCTGCATTTTGGAATAAACGGAGCCTCCACCTGTAGCGTGGGGACAAAAACAAAACAAAAAAACAAACACAGTGAGTCTGATGTACCGCCATAACCACTGTATCCATCATGTCAGTGGTGATGATTATGACCTCGTCATCCCACCTTTCTCTCATAGATGGCGATCCAGTCCGTCGTGGCGAACCACTTGTGGTTTTTGATGTCGTTGACGCCGTTCTTGAGGTTGCCGTACCGTTTCGTCAGGTCGACCTGAAGCAGGTTTCTCAGCAGGTCCTTCAGGTCTGAACTGAAGTGAGACGGGAATCGTACCTACAGAAGAGACGGCAGGACGCGTTAGAGGTGCTGCGGGGTTCGACACGGCGTCTCGGTAATAGCTGAGATACCATCCCTCTATAGCTGTTAGTCTATACTCAAATCAGGGGTCACAGGTGAAGCTATGAAGCTAGTTGTATTTTGTCTGTCTGTTCTGTCTTGTCTTAACCTGTCTGTGTGTCTTAACATGTCTCCATGTCTGTTTCTGTATCTGACTTTTTGTTTCAATGTCTGTCTGGACATGTCTGTCTGGACATGTCTGTCTGGACATGTCTGTCTGGACATGTCTGTCTGGACATGTCTGTCTGTCCCGATGTCCAAATCTGTCTTTTGTCCTGATTACGTCTGCCTCTGTACAAATCTGTCTCTGTGCCTGGATGCATCTTTATATTTGGCCGAGTCTGTCTGAATCTGTGACTGAAATTGTCTGTCTCTGTGTCTAAATCTGTCTTTATGTTTGACTATGTCTGTACCTGAATCTGTCGGTCTGAGCCAGAACCTGTCTGGCTGTCGCTTTGTCTCAGTTTCTGGATCTGGCTTATGTTTGACTGTGTCTGTCTGTCTAAATTGGTCTGTGTCTTTCTAAAATCAGTCCAAAGATGTTCTTCTGTCAAGGTCTAAATCTGTCTGTGTGGAAGGATACGTCTGTCCGTGTCTCTGTCTAAATTGGGGAGGCCTAAAATCATCTTTGTGTATGGACATACCCATCTGTCCAAATCTATTAGTTTCTGTCTCGGTGTCTGGACTCGTCTTCATGTTTGACTATTATGTCTGTCTGAACATGTCCGTTTGTCCGTCCCTGTGTCTAAATCTGTCTTTAGGTCGTCTGTCTGAATCTGTCCGTCTCTCAGTCAGGATACACCTTTATGTGCGACTCTGCTCGCCTGAATCGGTTTCTGAAACAGTCTGTCTCTGTTTCTAGATCCATCTTTACGGTTGACTGTCACTGTGTCTGAATCTTTGTCTCCAAGTCTAGTCAAGATAAGACACATTTTCCACCTAAACTTCCTGTTGCTGGTTGAACAGCAGCATCAGTAAGACGCACTCTTTACTGAACTCCTCGAGAGCTAAGTCACCTTGTATTTAAATGACACTGGTTTAAGGTTACAATCAGAAACAAACTGTCCAGGCTGTGTCAACGTTTCTCATATAACCTTTTATTATATGTGACATATTCAGTTGTGAACCTGTAGCACTACCATATCTGTACCATGAACTGCAGTGGCCGGCTTAACTAGCACTTTTAGCATGAAAGTCGGCGCTACACACAGTGAGATCCTTTCCTACCTTTCCAGACACGATCTTCTCGTAGATCTGAATGGGCTGGTCAGCGAAGAAAGGGGGGTAACCTGCAGCCATTTCGTATATGAGCACTCCTAGCGCCCACCAGTCCACTGCTTTGTTGTAGCCCTGCATAGAAGATTACATTACACAACAATATAACACATTACTACTAGCACTACTACTGCTACTCACTTAACCTGTTTAACGTTCTATTAAAAAGGAAAGCTTGGTTTACAACATCCGCAAAAATCAGAAAAATCTGAGTCATGCCAAAAAAAAACAAAAAAAAAAACAAAACATGACAAACATAAATCAGGGATAATTAAGAGATGGAAAATACAAAAGATAAGAAATAGTACATGTACATGTGTAAATATAAAACAGACGCAAGAAAGAAAATGTACATTTTCGACAGCTGGAGCAGGAGTAAGCACAAAGTAAGAGAAAGAGACATCTTACTTACGGGAATTCAGATGTAAACTGGTCTCGCATTGTGAAGACTTTTTTTTTGTCTTCGAGATATACATTTTGTGTTTGGAAGCTATGATGCTAAACACACTGCCATGCCTCACCTTGCTCAGGATGATCTCCGGCGCTAGGTACTCAGGGGTTCCACACAACGTCCAGGTTCGGCCCTTTACTCGTTTCGCGAAACCGAAGTCGGTCACCTGTGACGCAAAAGATTTCTGTTAAATACAGTAACTCTACGTTCTGGGAGCATGTTCATAAGTACGATTTGTTCTTAAGTAAGTCCGACAAAGTGAGTTATATGCGTCTGTGACACGAATATACAATGTAAAGAATACCAATCTAATTGACTAAATCTCTGTCCCCTTTCTCCACACTGCCATCATGTGGCCAAAAACCATAACTGTGCCTAAGAAAAATGAAGCTCTCAGTGAAATGTAAGTGTTGTTACACTGCTTTAAATCGCGAGCGGAATCCCGGGCGCCATTTTGTCTCAGAGCTGTTTTCCACCGTATTGGACTGTGTTTTGTTGAGAGTTTTCAGAAATTAAGACATTGGGACAGCTTTACAGGACAGACATTTCAATCAATTTCTCCTGTAATGCACTGGGAGGACACACGTCCATAGAGATTTAACCCCCCCCAACATTGGAGGTGTGAGATGACATGTAAACCATTAAGCCACCGTGACATCAACCAGAAGCATGAATAAGCAAATTCTTAAATGAATTTTAGTATCCTATACAAAAAATAAAGCTGAACCCCATCACTTTATACCCTTTTGATTGTTGTGCCCTGAAGTTATTTTATTCTAAATAAAAACATTAGGAGCATTAAATGTTTTGGAAATGTAAAGAAACATCTAACATTTTATTTAAACCACCCCAAGAGTTCATGTCTCTCTTGCATGGTGCTACTTGTAGATACTTCGGTACCTGCGTGTTAAACATAATACACAACCGTAATCAGGTCAACTTACAGTAGAACTGTAGAAACAGCACCTCCTGGTGGGGACACGTTATAATTTTCATAAAAACTAAGATTAAGGGGAAAAAAAAAAGGCTTGTTGCTTGTTACCTGTATGTACCCGTGCTGATCGATAAGAAGGTTCTCGGGCTTCAGGTCTCTGTAAATGAGGTCTAGAGAGTGGAGGTACTCGAAGGTGAGGACTATCTGTGCTGCGTAAAACCGTGCATGTGGTTCACTGTGAAGAGATTAAAAAAAATAAATGTAAAAATTGTCAAAAGTAAAAGAATGAACTAGAGAGCACCTGTTGAACTTCAGATGAGTGTTTGAGTACTTTAATGCAACTCTATCCACATTGAATGAGGAAGTTCCCACAATGAATGTTAGCGGATCGTGTACATATAAAGGTGTATACATGAGCAGCGTCCAAGTCATACTGGGACTTGTGATGGTATTTCTGGTAAATGAAATATAAAGCGATTCACACACCTGAACCTCCCGATTCTTCTTAGATGTGAGAACATCTCGCCACCTGGTACGTACTCCATCACCATGTAGAGATTGGAATTATCCTAAAAAGATGAAAAAAAAAAAAAAAGCACGATCGTTCAGTTTCTCACACACGGTGAATCAGCATTGGAGAAAGCAGGAGGAAAACCGAGACAGCACCTTGAAGGCGTATTCCAGTCTGACGAGGAAAGGGAACGAGACCGCCTGTAGAATTCTCTTCTCATTTAGCGTGTGTTCTATTTGCTTCAATTTTACCACCTGCAAAGACACACACCCCACCACAAGACAACACACACCACGAGCCATCAGGAGGTACAGCAGGACTAAATGAGCCATAAACACCACATCTGTGTATATAAATACTACGGGTGGGAAATACGATATACACAATCTATCACCACGCTTGAAGACATCTGTGAAAATAGGATCTGTAACACAGTGTACTGGTTCTGAATAAAAACTACTGTAACACATTTATTATATAAGGTCTGGAGAATAAAAAAAACACTGAAAAAAGTAAGTTATTAAGTAAGTAATGATGCAACTAGCTATAACTTTGGAACCGAGCAACTAAATAAGAAGGCAACTAAAGAACTGGGCAGCTGAGTAATCAAACATTTAAATAAATAAATAAATAAATAAATATGTAATCAAACCAGTTAAACGAGTTAATAAATAAGTAAACAAGCAGCCAGCCGGCCAAACAAAGTAAGCAGGAATCTAAATAAACTACATTAGATAGACGCACAGACAGACAGGCAGACGGACGAATAGATGGATAGACAGATGAATAGAAGGATGGACGGACAGACAGACAGACGGACAGGTAGACAGAAGAACAGACGGACGGATAGACAGACGAATGGACGGACGAATAGACAGACAAATAGACAGAGGCGGATAGAAAGACTGACAGAAAGACAGACGGACAGATGGACGTACGGACAGATGGACAGACAGACGGATAGATAGGCAGGTTAGTAACCAAACAACTTGGTTACTAATTTAGATTGTTTAGATACTAGTAAGAAGGGATCCAAACAAACTAAATTAACAAACAAATAAGCAAACAACTAAATGAGCAAACAAATGAAACCAAGCAGCCAGCAGTTGAAACAGGTTACCTAAGCAAAGTAAGCAAACAAAACTAAAGGTCTAGGTCTAAAGGTCTAAACAATCTAATTTAGTAAACAAATAAATAAGCAAACAAACTAACTGTAACTAAGGATTTAAATCAACCAAGTGCGAAGTCATAATCAAATAAAGCGCGCTGAAACGCCTGGGCCTGATAAGAACATGCTCGGTTACACAAACCTTCTGTTTGTCCAGAATCTTCATGGCGTAGAACTGCTCTGTCCCCTTGTGTTTTACTAACATAACTCTCCCGAAACTGCCCGTGCCCAGCGTCTTCAGTCTGTCAAAGTCATCTAGACAAGTTGTGCTCTAGACGGAAGGAAATCAAATGGCTTGTTCAGGGACAAAACATCTCTCTCTCTCTCCATGTTCCTGTGTGTTAGTGCTGCTTAATACAGGTTTAGTACGTATTTGCTGTGTTTATCATTAATTTGAAGTTGCCATGGTCACTGAGTCTCTCCCATCTGTGTGTGTGTGTTTGTGAGAGTGTGCAGAGCGCTCACCTGTGGTGGACATTCCCATTTCCTTAGGAAATCTTCTTTGGCTTTGGCTAAGAACTCTTTGACTGCAGAGGACAAAAGAGAGGGGAGAGAGAGAGAGAGAGAGCGATAGGAGAGAGAGAGAGACATCAGAAAACCTGCGCTAATCAAAATGCTAGTAATTCACACACAACACCATGCTAATAGCTCTGCTAAAGCGCTAATTCACCCCGCATACAGCATTGAAGCTAATTCTACCCAGAAGAGAAGCATGCAAATGCAACACACACACACACAATCATTAGGTGACCCAATGGGGAGGGGGGAGAGGGAGGATTAGAAACGACACACAGGTCACAGGGATCTGTGGCAAACGTCGTGCTTTGGTGCTGCAGCAGCTACTGAAGCCAATCGACACTTTTTCTCTCACTGTGATCATCGAATGAAATAATGTTCATACCAAACGTCTCTATAAATCACCAGGGATGTGCAGGAGCATTCACCCAGGTGGATGGGATGATTGAAAGACAAAACAGAGAGAGAGACAGAGAGTGAGAGAGACACACAAAGAGAGAAAAGGAGAAAGTTTCATATGAAACAGTAACATCATCTGCACAAAACATGACTCAGACATGACAATTGCAGTCAGAAAAAGAGAGAGAGAGAAAGAAAGAAGGGTCACTGGTGACTACCGTACATCCTTATAATAATCCTTGGGTATAATAATTTAAAAAAAACTTAACCATAGCAAGGAAGGATCTGATAAGAAGTAAAAGAAGGAAAAATAAAAAAGGAGAGATGGACAAAGCGCAGAAAAGTAAAAGAGCTTAATAAGTTAAACAAGCTAAAGATGAGACACGACGGGGAGAAAAGAATAAAGGGATAAAGAACAAAGTGAAGACTCCTAAAAGCTGAAGTAAAAAAAAAAAATAATAATAATAATAATACAAAAAAAGAAAAAATGAAAGAAAGTGGAAAAAAAAAGATGAGGAAAAAAGTAGGAGAAAATGAAAAAGACAGTGCAGTAGAGAGAAAATGGAAAGAAGGGAAAACTGAAGAAAAAAGAAAGTGGAGGCAGATAGAAATAAAACAGCGTGATAAGTGAAAAAGTTTACAGAACAATTGGGGATAAAGAATTGAAATAAAAAATACAAACCTAAAGAAGTAAAGAAGAAGCAATGAAGATGAAGAAAAAGGGAAAAACTGAATGTGAGAAAAAGAAAGAAAGATTGATGAAAATAATAAAGAACCAATATGAAGGAATATAAATAAGGGGAAAAAAGAAATGTACAAAATAAATAGAAGAGAACAGCACAGAGAAAAAGGGTGAAATGGAAAGGAATAACAGAAAGGTGTAGACATTAGGAGGAAGACAGGAAAAGACAGAAAGGGAGTAAGCAGAAGAAAGAAAGATAGAAAGAAAAGGAAACAGATATTAAATATATTAAAGACAAAAAGAGAAAAAGGGATGGAAAACAGGAAAAAAATGGAAGTAACTAAAAAGGGTAAGGAAAGAAGGAAGAAAAGAAGAAAAACTGTAAAAAAATATATATATATATATATATATTTTATATATATATATAAAATAAAAAGTGGAGAAAGAAAATGAGAAAAGCTTCATAAATTAAACAGCTTGGGGAATATACCAGATGTTTAAGATAAAAATACAAGGATATAAGAGAAAGACAAAAAAGGAAAAAGGAAGTAGAGGAAAAAAAAAAGACAGGGACACAAAAAGAGTCAGCTGCGTGACGGTGCTGCTCGGTTTTATGAAAAACAGCACATGCTTCATGTTTGTTAGATCGCTAACAGATCATATCGCATCTGATGCAAATTCTGAACTAATTTTAGTCTTCAGAAAAGGAAAAAAAAAAAAAACTTAATAAAGACACAATTGCTAATATTTCTTCCATCACGATGATCAGGACTAGGAGAACCTTCGATCTATGGATTATTAGTTTAACATTTTTATATGCGTTTCTTATGGGGTATTTATCAGGATCCACGCTAAAAAAACCTAAAACTGTTGATGCTAAAAGATCAGTACATCGGACTGCTGGGTTCACAGCTGAAACTCTGGCCTCCCAGGAATTCCTTTAATGACCCAAACATGTGGAAATGGCTTGGATGGAGGTCAGGACAGTACGGCGGGATGGTGCAATAACTCCCAGCCGAGTTCCTGTAATGTGTAGATGTTTTGGTGGGAAGTATGTGATTGTGCATTATCCTGCAAAAACCAAACACCTCGTGTTATCAAAAATTGCATTGCAAGTCCCGGTTTGACTTGAACATATAAAAGTCGCCCTTCAGTAATAATATTTATTCTTGTCCTATTTTCCCAGTCGGGAAAAAAAAAAAGTTCTCTGGACTTTATTTGTTCTGCAAAAAGTCATTCATCATCCGGCTCTACTTACTGTTACACGTGTGTTTGCATTTCTCACCGTGAACAGCGTGTGAAATTGTCTAAGGTCGTGCTGAAGTATGCGATCTGAACCGTAACACTTCCACTTCCCTGAGATAGACTCGAGCTTACGCCGGTGTTTACGCTGCTTAGAGACAGAGCTATCTCGCAGAACAGTGTGTGTTCGCTATCAGCGTCACATTCAAACCGACACGAGCCCCGGGGCAGCTTGCGTCAAGCCTTTCAAAGCTCGTAATTACACTTATCCTCTGACGAAGGTCTGATGACAAGAAGCCATTCGAGTCAATGACAAACATGCGCGCATATGTGTGTGTGTGTGTGTGTGTGTGTGTGTGGGAGCTGCATGGTGCTGAGGTTAAGACACTCGAGGAGAAGAGTGTGAGTCAACACACAGACAACAACAAACCCCTGAGTGGAGTTGTGAGTTTTATGAATGGGCCTTAGTCACTTCTTCACCATATACGGGCAGAGCTCAGCTGTGGCCCAGGGGTTTAACAAGACAACCATCTGAGATCTTGTGTGTGTGTGTTTCTGTAAATGGACTATTCATTAATCCTGGAAGCACTTCTGAGACTGTTGGTAGTGTTTTCCGCAGAGCTCTGCATAATAACAAAAACAGATTGAAGCAACAAGGAAGTGATATTCGAACATAAACTTTTTTTTTTATGTATGTGACGTATAAACAAAAAAGATCCAAACCCAAAATCCCACCAAATATCAAAAAGAATAATAAAAAAAGAAGAAGAAATAAAAAATAATTAATTAGGGAAATGTGCTGCAAAAATTCTTCATTCTGTTTTGTCAGAAAATGTTAAGAGATTTATTTTATCTGAATCACTGCGACTTTGAGTCACGTGAGGTTTCACCACACACACACACAAACCACACACACAAACCACACACACAAACCACACACACACACACACAAACCACACACACACACACACAAACCACACACACACACAAACCACACACACACAAACCACACACACACACACACAAACCACACACAAACCACACACACACACCACACACACACACACAACCCACACACACACACACACACACCCCACACACACACACACACAAACCACACACACACACACACAAACCACACACACACACAAACCACACACACACACACACACACAAACCACACACACACACACACAAACCACACAAACCACACAAACCACACACACACACACACACACACACACACACACAGGCTCTGAGATACACCACTCTAACAACATCGGGTTAGTAAACAGTCGAAAGCAGCATGGAGGCCAGGGAAAATGTTATGGTGGTTACTTCTTTCTTATATCCATTACTTATTCAGTCTCTCTTTGAAACTCGGAGCCGACTAATTTGGAACGATGTTCAAGCGCTGCTTGGACGGAGACAGACAGAATTTGTGGCTGAGATGAAGAGTCGCAGAAGCAACAGACGGAGGTGACACGCGTCGCAGCATCACGCCGGAAAAGGGACGGATGTTTCCATCACTGCCAATCAAAGCCGGAGCCGGTAAATACCGTGACTGCTGCGGAGTCATTTGTCCCGGGAATGAACGCCGATTGTAACCTTTCCCACGAAAGACTAAAGCCAGATGTTGGTGGGTGTTAGTAGTTTTTGTCCAGTGGGAAAGGGACTTGAGCTAATGCAAACACACATAGGGACACATAGGTGTATGAGAAATACACACAGCAGATTTTTTCAAGTGGAGAAAAAAAAAAAGCATCTGAGCAAACACATCG
>JAOVVA010000044.1:2769033-2787698 GCA_028565275.1 Leiocassis micropogon
AGTCCTTGATTATCCAATGAATTCCTAAGAAGCCTTTTCTGTCTTTACATCTTGACATGTACAGTATAGCAGTTTGATTATTTTTGAGCCTGCTCGCTAAAAACACAGAAATACATTGAAGCTTTTAAATGACTTTTCACTGTATGCTTTTTAGATATTGACAGGAGTGTGTTGGATACATACAAAATTTGTGGAAAATAAATAAATAGCAAAAGATCAGCATTTATTATATTTAATAATAAATAAATAAATAAATAAATAAATAAAACAATTACAACAGTTACAATACATATCCAAGATCCGGGATGCCTATTAGACACTACTTAGATGAGTTTGTAATCTTTGTGAAACCTCTAATGTTGTGGTGGCTTTGAAAAGAAAATATTTTTTCTTTTTGTCCAAATAAAATGCATAAAGAGAATTCGGAGAGAAGGCAGACGACTTGTCATTCACAAAAGCAAATCCGTTGATCTTTCAAGTCAGCATTTTATAGTGTCACACAAATTACCAAACAATAACTTAGTGACACAAGGAATTTAGGTTTTATTGTTCGTACAGTCTGCCTCACACTCATGACCCTCACATGACCTTCCAACCATGTCCCCCCTTTCATTCTTTTTAAAGGAACCACTCGGGGTCAAACTCTTTCTGTGTCTGAGTCAGCTTCCCTTTTAGCATGCCCTAACAGGCCTTCTCAACAATAATAATAAAAAAAAAAAACGTTCTCCTTCAGACACCTCGGTCCCACATGGCTGCACAGAGGTACAAGAGAATCTCAGAACTATGAGAGCGAATAGTAACATGCCATATTGCACTTCAGTTACGGTTACACTAACAGATTTAAAAAATAGCATTTTTTGTATATAAAGATAAACCTATTGCAGCATTAATCTTAGCAGCAGTCCCAGAACTTCACCTGCTCCCAGTTGGCTCACATGCTGGTCTTGCACCTCAAGCTTTACTGTGTAGCAGCTCAGCCACAGGATCTCCTAGCTGTGCAAAATGCTTGTTGTTTAGGGAAAAGGGAGTTATCAGTCATGAAATACTCAAGAGACACATACTGTATGTACAGGAAACTAAGTTTTGCATTTAAGCAAGTGTTAAAACATTTATGGTAGTCCTTAAAACTCAGAGAATTTTTATCCATTTTTTTATTAAAAAAAAAAAAAAAAAAAAATAATATATATATATATATATATATATATATAGGATATGAGCAATATAGAGGAACATATCCTTTTTTTCAGCATACCCTAGGCAATGAGATGAATTTTATTGCATTTCATTTTAACTAAGTATACAAACATGACTAAGATTTTGTTTTTTTATTTGGTCAAATAGGCAAAGAAATAACAGATACAAATCATCACATGTTTTTAGGGTTGTTTTTGCTTGTTTATATAACTACTACTACTACTACTACTACTACTACTACTACTATTATTATTATCATTATTATTATTATTATTATAATTATAATAGTAGTTATAATAAATCAAGCATTTAGTGAGTTCATCATTTTTGCGATGTCATTCCCATATTCCAGTAACACTAAAGTTTACGAATTTTAAAAATAATAATAACTTTGGTTCTACCTGACATATCTAAAAAACCTAAATGTACAGTTTGATTCCTGAAGCCTCCGCTGTCAACATGCTGGCAGGATTCCCATATAAGCATTTTTTTTGTAATCGCTCAATGCTCAATGCTATATTTGCCAGCATGGACCCGTGCTGCTTGAATTTTAAGTTAAAGTTCATTAAAAACACTTTTAGCATAGCTTTTGTGCCCTTGGCCCTTTTTGTGAACCATTCTGAATTTGCCTTTACTTCTTCCAATCGGCGGCTGGAACAGATACTAAGTTGTTGCTGTAACAGACGTCGTGTTTTTCTGCACTGGTGAGAAGCACCTGAATTGTAAGAGTGAAATATCTATAGAAAGTTTAAGACATGATAATATTTAGGGCATTATACAGTATTATTACATTTTATACAACTGTACTTTTTATAATATACTTTACAGAACTAGAAGAATTACAATGGCATTTTCATGTGAAACAGACCATGTGTCCTAGGGAAGTATGTTTGCAAACTGAAATTTTACTTTATTTCAATTCATGACACATTTTTTGCTGAAAAATGGCAACACCTACGTACGTGACTTAAGATACTGCTTTCCATGGAACAAGACACACTCTAAATTCATTACTTTCCACCTCTGCTTTTCAACTCCCATCTTTGGCTGATATACAGTAAAATTGCTTAAGATTTAGGAGTAGTACTGTATGTTCCATTGATCAGAATCTTAGACTTGTGCTCTAGATGGTTGTTAAGTCTGATCTCAGATGTTCACTTGTTAATGCTCACCCAATTGACAAAACGTCAAAATCTTCTTCTTTAATCCATCATAAATGATAAATTATTGATACCATTTAAGGTAATCAAAAATTCAGCCCTTCATCCTATCTGCAAAAGCAAACAATTAGAATCATTTTATATTTGTATATAATTGTATAATTGTAATCAAGCATTATTGTACAGCAAATAGTGCTGTACTGAAAATCAGCAGGACCTTAACCAGGTGAAAGCACTTTGGATTCACTGGAGATGAATGAACAAATTTCTATCCATTATTGTGCAGCCATAACTAAATTTAACATGTTTTATCATTTAGAGCTGTTTCAGTTATGCATCAAACCATGAGTAATGAATTTAATTGCCAATAAAGAGTAAGTCTGCTCTCACACAACCTCCAGCTAAATTTTCCATGTTTGAATCTTTGGAGAGCCTTAATTTCTTCGAATAAATCTAGCAGTAAGACAGCTAGCTATGTCAGGAGTCCTAGGAAATTAAGGATTGAAATTAAAATAAAGTTTTGATTTTAGATTCAGTTTAGAATTTTTTTTAAATCAGATTTCAGGTCATATTCACCATCCATGGGTAAATTCTATTTGTTATACTTAAGATCAGCGAAGAAGACATGTAAAGTATATGTCAAGGGTAGAAACTACCTCATAGTTTTTTCTGGTAAACACTTTCAAGTCTTGTGTTTTAGTTCATATTTCTCATTCGACATTAGTGGCGGTTGACAGCGTATCACTGTCCGTGGCTGTGACCTTCCTCAGGTCATTGGTGATGTGGTCTTTAGAGATGGAGAAAACTTTGACAGCAGTTTGGAAATGAAGAGCTTCAGGCACATTCACCACTTTGATCTTGATGCAGTATGTTACAGGCTTGTCAATCATTACTGACTTGCGATAGGGCACCTTGTTGTTGACCACCTCTCTCTCAGACTGCCTTTTTTCAATTCAGCAAAGTCCAGCTCGTTTAACAGACAGGACAATAATGAAGTGCTCAGATAATAAGCGAAAATAGAGGTAAAAAGAGTAAAAAGTCATGTATAAGGAGATCATGTTCTAAACCCTCCAATGTATCATAACATTCTCTGCCAAAAAATCTGAAGTATAAAGACACACCCCTATTTTGGAGTTCTTCGGGGAAAATCCATGCTAGCAGCCTGAGATGAGGACAGGACAGTCTTTATGATTACAGCCACATTTTTTCTCAACAGGAAGAATGTTCCCTAACTTAAAATATACCTGATAATCAATTGGTGTCTTGCTGATGTTCCTTATTCTGCATAATTTATCTATCCTACCTTAGTGACCATTATGATGCATTTCCAGATTATTGTGTATGCACCCTCCCAGTTTTCCATCTGGATCTGTTCCTTGCCTGCAGCCTTGATCCGAATCACTTCCACGTTTCTATTTGTGTTACATGAATAAAAGTGTTTTTTTCTTTGTTGTCCTACAAATAAACTGCACATAAGACAATTAAGCAATTTCGCACAAGAGAGTGCTGTTGTCCTGAATATAAGCTTGTGACGCCTCCGGCCGCATCTCAGCCCAGCGGATATTCAGTACAACAGCACTACTGTACCTAGAGTGTGACATTGCTTTTATAAAACCGTTCTACAAACAACGTTTATTATCAACAGAGTATGATTTGTTTGTGAGGAAAATAAACCATGGAGATTGTTGACAGTCTGGAGAAACCTACAAGATTGACTTTATATTTTCACCTTTTTCCAGATCCTAGTGTTGAATCCCAAAAAGGGACAAAGTGTGTTGATTTCTAAAAATGATTTGAGTGGCATTTGGCAGTCAGCGCATATTTCTAGCTTATTTTCTCTTTGCGTTTAGCTAATGTGTTAAATGCTAATGTGTTAAAGTAGTCTGTAAGCAGACAAATACATAGCCTTAAAAAAGTGACCTGTTGTATACAGTAATATTCTCTCACTTGCTCACAAACTCACTCCCTGAGTAGTCGTGAGTAATATTAAATACTGTATTATTCTGCCAGTGCCCACCAAGTAGTGCCCATGACCAGGTTTTGGAGAGGGATTTGGGATTCAGCCTTATTGCCTTTGACACAGTGTTATCATTCCTCTCATTCCCTTTGATGATCAAAATGCAGGTTTCTCATATACTTGCAAAAAAACTAACAAAAAAAAGAAACATTGATGGATAAATCAGCCTGTAGTTGTGTCATGTGGTAATATGAGCATGTACAGTAATTCATTATTATTAATTATATATTCATTAAGTTTTAATGATAAAAAAATCACATAAAGCACTCAACTCATACCTTGATTGTGTTTTTATATTGAGTTAAACAGCAATTAGTGGCAGCAAACTAGAATGAGGAAGACAAATCTTTCAAGTGTTGTTACATTATTTCTTTCTTTAATTAAGATGTTAATTTTCTTTTACAAATGTTACAGCAAGAGCATGACATCATGAGTCAGAGCAAGTGAGTAGGAGCAGGAGAGGAAAGAAATGAGATGTATAGATTAGAAAGTGATACAGAATGTTACACTGCAAGCTAATGTTACTTTAATGTTTACACTATAGTATTTCACATAGCTTAGTACTATATATAGTATATAGCATGGTGTTTGACGAACATAATTCACATAATGTCTTATTTTACAGAATGCATCGTAAATGTAATGTCCTTTTTTTTTTTGGCTTTAACATTCTCCAGAAATTAGTTGAACACATTTAGTTCACTCATACCAGCTAATAGTTGGTGAATCTGGTGGTTTCACTACAGTGATCACATGAAAGAAAGAAAGAAATATGATGGCTTGTCATACCATGTCAACCTTTACTTCAAAATATGTGATGGTTTGTCTTAAACATGAACCTTTGAAACTTAAATAATGCTATAGTGTGGTTTTCAAATTAAAAGATTTCTTACAGACAATCTTATGTGTCAGAGGAAAATAAATGACTCAAAAATGTGACAAATGGTTTTTTATCACATTTTGTTGGACAACCATATTGTTAATAAACGAATATAAACATATCACTGATATTATACATTCTGCATGAGAAGACATTGATCTAAAATGTATCTAATTAATCTCCAGTGTCAGCATTTTGTAACCGTCAGTAAGGGAAGTTAGAACAGAGGAGATAGTGCTTCCAAGTTTCTTTTGACTGAAATAAGATGTGTCTCTGGAATTATCGACAGAACCAATCATCTGAACATTAAGCACAGAAGCGCAGTCATTCTTGTTTAGAACTACGTTTTTGAAATTATGTTTAGCCATTTATCCTAGCTTTCTTTTTTAACTAATCAAAAATAAGCAAACAGAATTTACATAAAAGCTCAACAAGCAGAGACTTCATGAATTCAGAAAGCTACATCTGGACTGTCTATTTTATATAGCATTTTATTCGGGACGTAAACAAACAATTTGTGTTCCATTTTCGTTGTGATCAAATTCTTATAGTGTATAATACAGCATTCAGCCCTCCGTCAAACAAATGTTGCAAGTGATTTGTAAATAATCATTGTTGAAATTACATCATGCAAATCATCATGAGGAAACAAAATATGCAAATTGGAGTTGTGCGTGCACTGTGTATTTGTTTTATAGTGACAGAAGTTTGATTCAATTTGAGAATCAACTGATTCTCTCAAATGACATTTTTTTCATTAACTGAGCATCGCATTTGAATACATTCAATTTTGCACCACATGAAATGAGAAGGCTCCATGCTGGTTCACAACAACATGGGTGCTGAAATGACTTCAGTACCCATTCAGCCAACCACTGAGAAAGAGAAACTGATCTGGTGCAGCTGCGGCCGGTTTCTAATGCACCAGCACAGAAAATGAAATGTTTTTAAAAGTGCAGGTTGAAAGCCTCAAAAAGGCACATTCCTGTTACTTGGTGCTGAGATAGGGTTACTTCACCCTTCTCTCTTATGGCTTAAGCAGAACTTTCTCCGTTCTGTACACCAGGTACTGTGCCTGGGTCAGCCTCGGGTAGGATCCTAGAGCCAGTCTGGTGAAGTGCTTTCACAATCTTTTTTATGTGTTGTTTCAGGTTTGGGAGTGGATGGCTGGCCAATAGTAGAATTTATAACTTAATGTGAGATTTCACTGGGAGCTAATACAATGTTGATAAGATAGGGGCGATGTGTTCCTATATTCTGCTTCTAGTGTGGACACTGGCTCCTACATTACAATAATCTAACCAAGAGTCTTCATCAGCCTGGTTTATCTAATTCATGTAGTGACATTATATTTCTTATCCTGACAATATTTCTGAGAAGAAGGAAGGGTATCCTAGTTATATTATCTGCATGAGCCTTAAATGAAACACTGGAATCACAGCAAGGTTTTTTACTGTTGCACATGATGCAACAGAAAGGCCGTCCAAAATTGCTATGTGATCAGAAAGCTTACGTGCAGGTAAATGTGGTCCTAGTATAGCAGGTGGTTCTGGTACTGTACATCTGTCTTGTCAGAATCAAGGAGAAGGAAGTTATTAAGCATCCAGTGCACTTTACACATTTCTCGACTTTATTAAGTCTTATTTGGTTTGAAGAGACATACAACTGTGTGTCATCAGCATAACAGTGAAAACTAATGCCATGTTTACAAATGACCTTACCTAGAGGAAGCATACTGTATGTAGTGAAAATATCAATGGAACTAAAATTGAATCTTGTGGAACACCAAACTTTACCTTAGTATGTACTGTATAGTAGAGAAGTTACCACTACAAACACATCGAGCATGTCACGGGTAACCCCATGGACTCTGTGTCGTGTGTTTTGTCTTTGGACTTTTATGTTTATATGTATTTCAGGACTTTATTTCCCAGTGTGCTTTGCACTGGTCATTGCACTTCCTTTATATTCTAAATCCATCTAAATCCATTTGAGTCCAATTAGTTTGTGTATAAAAAGGCCTGCTTTTAGGTTTATCTTTGTCTTGCATCTGTTGTCTGTAACTGTTGTCTGATTAGTATTACTTTGAACTTTTTTTTTTTGTTTGTTTGTTTTCTCGGTTTTATTACCACAGTCTTCCACATTTTTATTATGGACCTGTGCATGTTATAGCCTCTTTTTTTTTGTTTATTTGTGTGTTTCCTTATTAGATATCTTTACTTTTGTGAATATGCCATGCATGGAATACTTAAATCATGACAGAGAACATACAGTACTACAGCATCTCCTTTACTAATATGCTTACTAACCTCTAAGTGACCAAAGGTATATATCACTTGCTCCACCAAAAACTAAAATTTGAACACGGTATACCTTGCATTTTTTTTATTTATTCATGAAGCTAATGAAAGTTCCACTACATTACTTTTCATCTGTTTTGAATATTTTCATCTGTTTTGAATATGGCATATGGTGATGTCACTAATTAGTTCACTTATGTGGCTGAATAATTAAGAGCTTATTAGAACCAGTTGATTTAGTTTATAAACAGAACAAGACAAAACTGTAAGTGGTGGGACTTTTAGCCAGGGTTTACACCTCCGTACAAAAATGGCTGAAACCAGGGGCTTCTCAACTAAATTTCTGTACACGATCATCAGGAAGCAATCAAACAGGCAAGAATTGAGCAAGTGACCCCAAAGTACTGCAGACTTCTTATTGACTCTATGGTAAGCAAGATCTAGTAGGTTTTAAAGAATAAAATACTTTCATGGTAAATAGTAACTGTTGTATAGCAATTTCTTTGCATACATTATTTTTGCATACATTACGTCATTTATTACAACAAAATGTGAGAATGTCATTAAAATATTGAATTTCACTTTTGTCTTTATGCTTTTGGTCATATGGTGTAACTTGTCAGCTTGTCTAGATCATCATGAGTTTGGTTTTTGAAAGCTGGATTTTGCATTAGGGTAATATCAAACATTTTTCATTTTTGGACCTTAGTGATGATCTCTACAGTTTCAGTCATATGATCACTGCTCTGAGCATATTCAGACAAAATATTCTACTCATTTTGAGTTTTTTGGCTTAACTGAAGAGATGTTATTGACTCCCCTTTTGATGACAAATAAAAAATATGAAGTGTTACGATAGTTTGGCATTTAGTTCATATGATTTTGTGTATAACTAGCTTTACTACAGTCATGAAAACAAAATAATGGTTGCTTAAAAAGATTCAAATAGCAGTAATTAATATACAGTATAAAACAGCATGTTGACAAGGTTAACCTGCAAAAGTGAGAAGAAATGTTTGACTCAATTTCCAGATACTGTAACCTCACCCGGATGACTGAGAATCTTCACAGACGTATAGTCAAATGGTTTCAAACTCTATTACAAATCTAATAATAGTGCAAAATGTGGTTACTGAAAGCGGAACATCATATACTTTGCCATTACCTACAGAAATATAGCAGGACGTGTGAGTGTAAGTGTGAGTGCTGTGTAAATGTGGGTTAGTTATGAGTGCGAGTTCTGCAGCCAGAGTTTTGCTTCCCTGGAGTTTCTTGGTCATGCTTCTGGAGTATTCTGCAATGCACATCAAGTGCAAACCACATTAAAGTTTAACACCAGTACATTGCAAGGCACCATGTACACACTCTCTCTCTCACACACACACACACAAATGCTAATCACATCTAGGTGCAATTTAAAGTAGACAAACGACATTTGTAGATGTTTTTGAGAGATGGGATGAAACCAGAGAACCCCACACTGACACAAGAAGACCATGATATATTAATAAGCTTAAACAACTGACCCTGAATCTTTCTGGTGCACCACTGTACTATTTACAGTACAACATCTAAATGTGAAAGAAGAAAAATGAAAAACTTAAACTGTATTGTGTATTGCATGTTTGAAGTTCTTGTGATTGTTCCTTACTTTATTTCGATTACTGCCCTAATGTTAGAACAGCAGTTCTCAGTTTTGTTTCATGGTAAAGGAATAATTAAAGCATTATCAGAGTTACTAGATTAATTATCATATTCGTATAAGTATTTCCATCTTTTGTTACCATAATTAATGATTAATCCAATTAAGGAAATCCAAAACCCAAATCTCAAATAAAAAAAATAATAATAATTGAGCCAGATTGGAAATATTATCAGCATCATCAGACCTGTGTTAATGTAAATGGAATGTTTAGAAATAAAGAGCTTTGTGGCTCTAAATAAATAAATAAATAAATAAATAAAATTAGATGCGGGTAAAGAATGTCTATTAAGAATATTGCATGTTAATGTGTTCGTTTGAAGACATTGACAATAATTAAAAATCAATTTTTCTATAAGAAAATTGTATATTTTTGGCATGCAATTTAGGCATGTCAAAACAATAAATAAATAAATAAATAAATAAATTTCAGAATCTGCTTTTATTAAAAATGATCTAATTTGAGATGATATTTTTTTTTGTTGCTAAAACTGGATTATCATGTTTTATTCCTTAATTAACATATTATGTCTTCAAGCCATAATATTACTGTACATTTTAATTACAAAGTGATGCCAGGCTGCATGTGCGTTCATTTACGTTGGCATTTGAAGCAACTATTTGTGTCTCTCATGCCTTAAGCTCAATTATTATTATTATTAGCTCTATTCAGGTGCACAGCAACATCCCTTTAATTGCTTTGCTTAAAACACGTTACAAATAAATTAGAAGCACGTTCTTGGTCTAAAGTTAACATTAACATCTGTCTAACCTGAGGAGAAAGAGATAAGAGTGCACCTTGACACATAAGGTTACAGTAAACATTCATGTGTAGTTCCGTGCAGTGTTGTCGAATGTCTGCTTTTTAAATCTGTGTGTGTGTGTGTGTGTGTGTGTGTGGAAGATTTAGTCTGGACTCAGCCAAACTTGTTTATGACAGGAGGTGAAGCTTTTAATAGGAGCTAAAGCTAGCTTAATGGACCATCCATCTATTCGCATAAATGATATGAAGTGTTAAACCTTTTGCACTCTGCTGTTCACTGACTGACTCTCTTATGATTAACAGGATGCAGGAATGACTAAGCCCACACACACAAACAGATACGCACACATGCACAGATGCACACACACACACACACATTGACACACTCACACACGGGTGTGCAGAAGTGGGCGTGCTATGAGGAGCTCAGGATTGATATTGGGGAACTGGCTCTCTCTGCTGGTGCTGAATCATATTATAGTGAAAGGAGACTGTGGACGCAGCAGAAACACCTGGGACAAAACCATGTTAAAGCAGGTTTTTTTCTATACTTTCAGAGAACGACGCCATAACTTTAGCCTTCACATAGTACTTTCTTTCCAACAGACTGTTCTATATCTAATCAATGCCATCAGTGTAAACTGCAGCTGATTGTGTTTGCTTTATTAAATCCACCATGCCACAAGAGCCTCAATAAAGTCTCTATACAGTCAGACATCATTCTACACACAATTCTCCACAATGACAAGGTGGAAACAAGTGTTTGGAGTCTTTTGTTAATTTCTTTAAAAAAAAAAAAAAAAAGATTTAAAATTTTACATAAGTACTCAGACCCTTTTGTTAAGATATTTGCAGTTGAGCACTGGTGCATCCTACTCCTATCAATGGTCCCTGAGATGCTTCTACAAATTGACTCAAGACCACCTGGACACACTGGACATAATTAGGAAAGGCACAAACCTGTCTATATAAGGTGTCACCGTAAATGGTCTGTGACAGAGAGTCAGAGAGAAAAAAACAGCCATGAGGAAGAGAGAATTATCTGTAGACCTGTGAGACAGGATTGTGTCAAAGACAAAGGTCTGGGGAGAGATACGAGAAAGTTCTAGAGCATTGAAAGTGACCAAGACCATGGCAGCCTCCATCATTCTCAAATAGGAGAAATTTGAAACAACCACCAGTCTTTCCACATCTGGCCTCCAGCCAAACTGAGTAATCAGGAATGCAGGACGTTGGTCGGACAGGTAACTAAGAACCCTACAAGTCACTATAAACTCAATTCAATAAAATTTTATTTGTATAGCACTTTTAACAACTGTCATTGTCGCAAAGTATAAAAAAAATGGAAATTTTCATTTCTCATTGATCAGATGGACGAGAAACAACACTTTCTCTGTGCACTTAGATAGAATAAACATTTATTCAGTCTTTCAATGCTTGTTTTCAAAAAATGTGACTGGAACGAAGGGAAAAAATACTATTGGTATTGGAACAGATTTCTAAATATGCAGTACTGTGAAAACCACCTTAATGTTTGTACTGTATGGTCATTTAATTGATTGGTAATATTTTTTAATCAAACAAAATAATCATGGGAAACTGTACTGTGCATTAATTCTGTTTTGAGGGAAACAACTGTGCAGTGCTTTATTACAGTATTGTATGTCTCCATCAACAACCGATCCAGGTTTTAGCTCCTGATATTTAGTACAGTCTGTACTGGATGGATGGATGGATGGATGGATGGATGGATGAATGGATGAATGGATGGATGGATGGATGGATGGATGGAAAGGCACAAACCTGTCTAAATAATGTGTCACTATAAATGGTCTGTGACAGAGAGTATTGTATAGGGAAATGTCCAAAATAAACAGGACTGAAGGTTGATTTCAAAAGAATATGAAAAATACACAATTTTCAATCAAAGAGAGACTGATACTGCATTGGAGCAATCTTTAAGACTGAACAATAACATACAGTAGCAAAGTTACAAAAGAAAAGTTACAGGCTAATAACATACATTATTACCCAACACACAAAATGGAAGAAAATCAGAGAATCACACTTGAATCACACTTGAATCACACAGTCTTGTTCACATTGCACCTAGAACACACTGTAAAAAAAATTGCTGTTGCAAATTTACACTAACTAACTGGTAGCACCTTAGCTGGTGCCTTACTTGATTTGATTGGTTTGAAGCTGGCTTTGTCTCTTGAGAAGTTGCTTTGATTGATAAAAACAAAAGTTATTCTGGTGAAAAGTGGCATTATGAAATAATCTGCATATTAGAAATGAGAGCATTGTGGAATAAAATCCTTTTAAAATTCATAACATGTATTAAGTAAAAGGTTTTTGCAATAAACTCTGCTATTATGAAAATAATCAGCATTAAATAATATTTCAGAATAATAATTAGATTTTTTAATGCAGGATGAAAAGCTTTTCATAATACTTACTCAATCATCGTCTATACCGCTTTATCCCCTTTATCTCAAGGGACTTAGGGCAGGAGGTGGGGTACACCCTGGTTGGGGTGTCAATCCATCACAGAGCACACACACATACACACACTCATTCAAACACTACGGGCAATGTGGGAACGCCAATCAACCTAATATGTATGTCTTTGGACTGGGGAGGAAGACGCCGGAGAACCTGGAAGAAACCCACCAAATATGGGAAGAACATGCAAACTCCATGAACACAGACCCAAAGGTGGGAATCAAACTCAGAACCTTGAGGTGCAAGGCAACTATCCACTAAGCCACTGTGCCACCTGTTTTTCATAATAATTAACATTTTTTTTTAGATTATTCCATAAATCTCTAGTTAGATCAGAAAAAAAGTGTTTATAATCATTTATTTCATAATGTATTATTTTTGACTTACAGTATATATTCACTCACGTCATTTTGAACACATCCACAGTGTTTTACAAAGGATTACTGAAAACCTGATAGAAGATCATATTGTTTATTGTGTTTAACAGTAGAAAATTGTATAAGAAGTAATAGTAGGTGTTTATTGTACACTTTTTGAGTTCAGCTGTGTTTAATAATGTATTATACAAAAATTAGTTCTGATCAACTAATCTGATTGGATGAAAGGCTTTTATCTTATCTAACATTTATCTATATGTATCACACCATGTCACAGAAAATAGGTCATTAAGGTCCGCAGTTCTGAAAAGAGGGGAGAGCAGCTGCCTGACAAAACCCACATTCGAAGCCAGTCTAGAAAGGACTTTCAGCAAGAAAACACATCTTAAACATTATGTTATCTTAATCAACACATTGCCCCCTAATAATTGCTTCTATGTTGTTCCAAATTGCTATTTCTTCTTTTACTTACAGCTACAAAGCTAAGCCAACTCGCTCTCCAACCCCTGATCAGGGGCACTAATTTGGGTGGGGGACAAATGTTTGCACACTAATTTATCATTTAATGCTGGATTAGATTCAACCCCAGAACCTGGAAGTTACTGTAATGTAGCAAAATCAGTAGAATTAAGTAAAACGCATAAGTTTCTCAGGACTGTCCACCAGCTCTCCTTAACTTTTGACTACATAGTACTGATAAGAATTTTAAATTACTTCCTCGGTCGCCAGCTCCAACAGTTGCGGTTATTTAGTTCCACCAGGTGCAGAAGAATAGGTGTTGGCGGAAAAAAAAAATCCTTCATTTGTATCTGTAAATATTTTATTTTTTAATAATAAAGTTAAATATTGACCTGCATTAAGGTTGCATTGCATTCCATTCGTACCTCCCTATAATCCAGGCACAAGCATACATTCATTTTGTCTTTATCTAAAGCTCCAATCAGATGGGATTAAATATACAAGGTAAGCTAGTGTAACATCATTTTGAGCAGTGTATCTTAGGGATTGATTCAGGCCAAACACATCATGTCAGTCATTTACATTGACTAAAACTTTCCTGCGTCTATTAAATGAGCTATAGAAATAACCGCAGGTGAAATATGGTATATTATTTATGAATTGACATGACGGTAAAGATCTGTTATATCCTGTGGGACAAGATATCTTGCAACTCTTCAATCAAAGGCAAAAAAATCTATATATTTTTTTTTTATCTCATGCAAATTGAGTATAATTACCAACATTAGCTTAACACATTTTCAGAAAACATACTGTATATCCAAACAAAATAGGCTTATGCTGTAAAATTGAACCTATAAATAAATACACACTGATCTTTAAATGCCTTTGTTAAAATCCGACTGGTCTAAATTCCACTCTTTAACATTTAAATGCCCAAGTCATTAACACAAGCTCTCACGCTAACCTCTGGCAGATCACAGGTAATGTGACAGTAATAGCAGGATCAGGCAAGGAAGAAACCCTCCTCTATTCTTCAGAAAGTTGCCCAGTGGTAAGCAGTCTTTTCCGGCCATTCCTTTTCCAACTCTCTAAGGGTCTAATTAGTGCCATCTCAAGGAGGCTTTCCTTCCATGCACTACAGTCGAACGGCAAAGAACACCTCATTCATTAGAGACACAGTTGGGAACTTCTGAGTAACAAAGTGGTACATTAACTGTGGCATAGACCCTCTTTGAGACTTAAGATAAAGACCTGCCTGTTCTCTTAAAAATCCATTTGCTGAAAAAGCCCCCAAAAATCTTAGCGAGTACAGAAAACATATCCTCAGGCATCTTCAATAAGTGAAAAGAGATAAAGAAGAGTAAAGAGTAAAAGAAGAATTGTACTAAAAAAAGCATATAATAGACAGTGGCAATATACTGAACAAGAGATAAATATCTATAAGAATATTTACAAACACCTGGCTAGACTTTTAATAAAATTATTTTAAAGCTTAGATTTGTCTTAAAGTTATTGATATTGATATTGATATTATTATTGATAGGGGTGTATAATACAAGAATGTAAAGTTTGTAAAAAAAATTATATCTGCTGATAGATGACAATTTAAATATGGATATTTTAATAAATAAATAAATAAATAAACAAATAAATACATACAATACTAAATATTATTTATGAATAGTATATAATAGTATAATAATAATTATAATATTATTAAATCTATTTGTACATATATTTATTCATTTAAAGCTTGAATTTGTCTTCCATTGCCATAAAGACTCCCAAACGTTAGAAATTCATAAAATAAAATGTCAATAAATAAATATAATAAATAGATAACTACAAATAGAAGTCCCTTAAAATGATTAAACATTTAAAAATAGGTAAAATAATTTTATGTTTATTTTATACGTTCTACGAAGACATGAAATATGTACTCTAACACTTAAATGTTTGCGATCAGTTTCTAACTCTTTGCTTGTTCCTTATTTTTATTTCTTTCTACATTGTATAGCAATTCTGAAGACATCCAAAATATGCAATAGTCTCCAATAATCTCTAATCCGAGGTGGTGTTTGAGGTTAATTGTTGATTTCTGAGGCTGGTAACTTTAAATGAATGTCTCCTCTGCAGCAGAGGTACGTTTTGGTCTTGCTTTTCTGGGAAGATCTTCACGAGAGCCAGGTTCATCATGGTGCTTGGTGATGGGTTTTGCAAATGCATTTGATACAATACTATTTTTGCAAGAATTGTTCCAGAACAGCTGACCTTCATGTCTTAACAAAACAATTGACTGTAGTTGTGGTTGTTGTGACATAATTATCTAATTCCATATGTGTTATTTCATAGTTTTGAAATCCACAGTATTGATCCCAAACTTTTGAGTTTGGGATCAATAGTAGTGCATATGAACTATAAGTTTGTTTATAACAAAGAATAATGCACTCAAATATCCATTATTTGCATATACAGTAGGAGAGTCAGATCCTTCAATGTGTGCAACAGGATGCTCCAGATGTTTTATTACTCTGAGTTGGGAAGCTGGCATCAAAACAAAGGATGCTAGCTTACTTAACAAACTCATTAAAAAAGATAGAGTCTGTTGTTGGACACAAGTTTGGTGTCTTGGAGGAGGTGGTTAGAGACAGAATGATGGCAAAACTGCTGGCACTCATGGATAATGCCTGTCACCCTCTCAATAAAACAAGTGATGAACTTAGGAGTAGTTTCAGCAGCAGACTCATTCATCCCTGCTGTTTAAGGGAATGCTATAGAAGATTGTTCCTGCCCAGTGTCGTCAGAATCTATAACTCACCTGCACATGTGGGACCTGTAATCATTAAACCTAACCGAGTGTTTTCTGAGTCACTATGATTTTACCCCTGTATATGTTCTTTGTCATTATCTACACCACTTTATTCTATACAAGGTCGCGGGGTGCCTGGAGCATATCCCAGGAGTCTTAGGGCATGGGGGGGGGGGGGGGGGGGGGGGGGGGGGGGGGGGGGGGGGGGTAGTACTATTACTAGTGCTATATTAATTTATATATGAATAAATAATTACTATTGTGCTCTTTTAATGTTTTTAATGTTTTAATGTCTATTTTATGGAAAACATTTTTTAACTAGATTTTTATGATTTATGATTTAGCTGTTGCAGCAATTTAAATTTCTTTTTCTGGATTAATTAAGTTATCTTATCTTATCTTATTTTACACTGGATAGCAATGTTTATTATTATTTATTCAGGTATATTAATACACAATATGATTCTTATAGAAAAAAAATACCATAGTCTTATTTGTTATTGATTATCATATTATATTTACTTATTTATATGCATATATTAAAACTGCACTACATTAGACTTTTTAGCGTTTATCGTTTAAAATAGTTATTCTGTTTTATGCTGAACAAAATAAATGCAGATCTCAGTTCTGCGTAAAACACATATCGGAATAAAACCAGGTGAATTTGTTTAATATCTTCAATGTGCTTCCTATAAAGTGATTTAAAATACCTAATGGTGTCTTTGTTACATTTTTATTGCATGACAGAAATGATTGATTTCTTAAACATGGCACAATCACTGACTTTTCTGTCACATCAGGAAGCAGTCTGTGTGTAAAGCAGCCACTGGAATGTGTTCCTGGATCTACCTAGAAGTGAAACAGGCTCTGTCAGACAGAAAACTAATGAGTTACCAAGTGTGTGTTGATGTTTATCACAGCTCCCGCTGCTGAATGAGTGACACTGACAGTTAACATCATGCAAAGACAAATCTACACTTTTCACCTTTATGTTACAGATATTTTAATCCAAATATAACTTCATGCTGCAGACAACACTTCTTACAGCATAGCACTTTAGTACTGTTGTGACTTTCGGACAGATGGGATACAGTTATACCTGCTGTGCTCTTTTTTCGCCAGAATGCTGTTGTCATGTTTGAACAGCAGCCCCTCTTTTTTTTTTTTTTTTGGAAAACAAGCCCCATGGCAACTAAGCGCGATGAACAGTGTGTGCTGGAGGACATGGTGAGAGAAAAAGGGCCAGTTTCTGCTGATTGAGAGCCCTGTCTCCCAAATGTGCAGATCTACCACCTGCTCCTCCAACTGGACCCTGCAGAGTCGTGCCATCCTTGCCAACAACAACAGCAGCCCTAGAGTGACCTCTCTCTCATCAAAGGAAGGAGAAAGTCCATTATCCATGATATACGGTGTACATTAACACAATGCATGCTTCTAGCTTTATGACACTGTCACTACTACAATACAGTACTAAATAGACTTGAAAATGGCTGAAGCTTTTACATATTGCTTTAGTGAATATTCTCCTGAAATAAATTTTAAAAAATCTTATTTTATTATTTCATTAATTATTTACCATGATATATTTTTTTGTTTAATTCACATGGTTCACTTAAGTGGAAATTCTACCCTTAATTTCTTGATACATTATTATTATTATTATTATTATTATTATTATTATTATTATTATACAGTTAGATTCAGTGAAGTCAGGGTGAAATATTAAAAATGAAGGGGCTGACATAGAATATTCGATCAATAACTGAGCAATACACTATATCATTAATTCTCATTGATAACATCATGTTTATCTGTCTGATATCTGCCTGAATTTAAACATGCTCTATAAATGAAATCAAATCTTATGAACAGTTACGTGATTAAAAATCTATTTTAAAATAATCTACTAATGCGCTACTGTCTCAATGTAAACAAACACCTGCACCAATAGATACTAAATAGAAAAGCTAAACTGAATATTTTTACTGGGATTAGTTCATATTTTCACTTTCGCTGTATAAGTGTGTATAAGTGAATTTTAACGAGCTGGAGTCGTTTAAGACAAAACTTCATCTTCATCCGATCTAGTTTTTTTTTCCATTTCTCATCTGTGATTCACTCTGCGATTACTGAACAGGGAGTGTGTTTATTTATTTATCTGGCGACAAAAGGTGTACAACTCAGCATAAACAAGGCGTAAGATACTCAACCTTTTTTATTTCTTTGTATTAATAAGTTAGACAGAGAGTTCTGACGTACAGAAAGACAGAGAGACATGTACGTGGGCTCCAACCTAAAATAATATCACTGATTACATTAAAGCTCATCAGATTATTTTTAGCTTTAACCTTTTAACTATTTCTCATTATTGACGGGTACTAATGCCAGTTGTGTATATAAGCTTGTTTGATCCTCAGTGGTAGCTCAGTGGTTAAGGCATTGGACTACGGTTCGGAAGATCCCAGGTTCAAACCCCACAACCACCAAGTT
>JAOVVA010000044.1:2794641-2806769 GCA_028565275.1 Leiocassis micropogon
AGATGAGCAGGGACCCTGGGCATCTTTCTTTGGGTGTTTTTCACAGTCGGTAGACAAGTCTCTTTAGTGTCCTGCGTTTTTACAACTGTGACCTTAAATGCCTACTTTCTTTTTTTGCTGAGAATATATATATATACTAGAAGCAAGTTTTGGGAAAACTCAAAATATTACCTCAAGATGAGTTACTAGTCATTAGAGACAATAATATATAACAAAGTGAATAAGTCACTAGACCTAACAAGCTGAAGCAGCGACCTCATTTCCCCTCTCGTCTGTTTCAACCACTCAGCATTCAGCATCAGCCATATACTAATCACCACCCTGATCATCTGTCATCATCTGCACCTGTTTCTTACTGGTTCATGCCTTACGTTATGGTTTCTTGTGCTTGAATGATTCATAGGTTACTGTGTGGCTTAACAAACAAAAAACACATTCCTCTGAAACTACTCAGGTACAGGGACTGGACTGAAAATGAGAGACAAAAACTTGTCAAAAATGACCTTCAGAAGGCCTGGAGAATTGTTCTTCAAGATTACATGGAAAATACAAGAATGCCTGTCTTTTTGGAAGTATAATACGCAGAAATCAGGGATAGCTCAAAACATTTACACAATAGTACTGTATATATCGAACTTTAAAAAAAAAAGTAAATATATTGTTTCTTTAGGAATACAGTATATCCTCAAAAATGATCTGTGAACAAAACAAGAAATTTACATTTAAAATAGCAAAATATGGCAAGGAAAAAGTTTAATAATTTTATATTCGGAAATTGAAGGTACATTTGCCAATATTTGATATGCTTTTACTTGCTAAGATGTTAAGAGTTACAGTTGTTCACAGATGAAATCAACAGTGAAGCCTATTAGGGTTAATCTTTTTCTTTTTCTCAGTATTGGCAGTCGGTAATCAGACGTGCCTTCAGGCATGCGTTCTTGTATTGGTAAGAAATTCAAATTTACTTTAGAAAAAAAGAAAGAGAAAGAAAGACAGAAAATCACTATGTCTCAGAAGATTGCACAAGCACGGAATGTTATTCAGTCCCTCACACATCACGAGTAAAGACGAATGGATGATTCTGAAGCACAGTATGAGATGTCAATGATTGACAATGTACTGTTTAAACGACATCGATGGAGGTTTATAATGCATTTTCCGACACAACTGATGAAGTTTCTGCTTGAGTGCTGAATGTTTTCAAGATTACACGTGTGCCTGGACTTATTACTGCTCAGCAATTCAGTCACCTGGATAACGAAATCCTTTATAATGGTGCAACCTTTTCAGATTTTCCCTCAGAAACTGGAAGAATATTTTTACGAAAACAACCATTTATTATTATTATTAGTATTATTATTATTATTATTATTATTATTATTATTATTATTACATTCTCTTTTATTAAAAAATAAAACTGTCTTTTGGGAGTGTTATGGTCAATAGACTGCAAGACTCCAACAGATTTAAACATTTACAGTTTTTTTGTTTTTTTTTTTTTTTCCATCAGGGCAGAACTGGATCTGAATTATAATGCAAAACATAAGAAAAATAAATAAATAAGAACAAGAAAAACACATTTTTAATAGTTTTATTCCTCTTACATAACAGCAATTTGCTGTTATATATATTATAAAATATATATTAGTTAATAAACAATACATCATATTTTTGCATGTAATGCACCCAACATCCTTTGACTTTCCTGTGCTGGAACCAAAAAAAACAAAAGTGGAGACTCATTCCAAAAATGTTAACATTTATTTGGTCTACCCTTCAAGTACAGTATGTAGGTAACAGTGGCGGCTGGTGCAATTTTTTTTTTTTTTTGTGTGAAAACAAAATAAAAATGAAACTTTTAATAATCGCCTGTAAATAGCCATAAGAAGTGATCACTTGACTGCTGCTTATTTAGAAGATCAGGTCGATCTGGTCCAAGATCTTTAACTTTTTCTATTTCTTCATCCGATCACCTTGCGAAGGGGTATTTTAGCAAAGAAATGACAGAATTTTCTCTCATATTTATCTGGCTTCCACGTCAATCTCTATTCAAAACATTAACTAACAATCTGCTGACCGTTAATAAGACTCGATGAGAATGGTCCAATCACATGAGCCCAAATATGGAAAAACAATATTGATTCGTTAAGAACAAAAGTGGGAGGGTTCGGGGCGCACAGGGCTGTACCCCAAGGATGATTTGAAAAACTCGATTAGAGCTCAGCCGCAAATCACATGCTTTTCAAAAAATTACTGTACGTGCCTACATAGACACTACATAGTTTGTTGGGCGCCCCGCATACATAAACACAAATGAACAAATAAATAATATTTATGAATGAATAAATAATCTATATTAAGAAATACAGCAGAATATTGTGACTAAATGACTTTATTTCATTATTAAAATAAATTACCATTATGTTATATAATTCCATGTTAAAGTAGCATTCTTCTCTGCCTAACTCTCCGCCACTGCAAGGTTTGTTTTTAAAGAAGCAATAATTCAAGGGTCTACAACTTGAACCAGGACTTTTGATTGTGAAGAATAACAGAACAAAGTCATGAGAGTAAAAACTCCTCTTATTTCTCTATATAATCTCCTGCTACACTAATACACTCACCCCAGCGTTTCTCTAGTTCTTGAATACCATGAAGGTAGAAAGTTTTCTCAGCATGCCAAAGCCATGATCAGAGTACCTACTTTACCTCTTAAACACTGGCCTCTCAGGAACTCCTTTAATGGCCCATGGATTTCCAAGGATCAGGTGTTCCGCTCTCTGAATGACTGAATGACTGCAGTTGGCTTGGAGTCATCTTGCTTAGGATCGCTTTCAAGCAACTGAAGCTTTTTTGCTAACAACAATATACTAAGATTTTTTTTATTTTTTTTTAATTATTTTTTTTAAGTAGCTCTGTTTAAAAGACGTAATATTGATATGAAGCTTCATTTGCAAAACACCTTGAACAGAGCGTTCTGTTTTTACTTGACAAAGTACTTGGGCTGGCTTGTTGGCAAATGGACAGAACAAAAGCATTTAAAAAGATTTTTGTACTTCATGTTTATGTTTCATAACTTCGAGTTTGTGTTATACTGTACATTTGCATATATTATTTTATTTTTGTTGGATTTCAACAACTGCCCTTAAGCTTCCATTTACAAATGACCTTTCTCAGTGAAGGGGGAAAAAAAAATTATTTTTTATTTTTCCATGGAAATTTGCCGTGTGTTCCAGTAGACGGAGTAGACAGATATTAGGTTAAAGTATTCCTGGGAAGTAGCTCGCTTCCCCTGGTAATCTACAGTGCAGGAGTGCACTTGGTGAAATCATACTACCTCGTCTTATTTGAGATGAAATGTTTGGCGTAAGTGTGTTCAGGAATGCACTGAATTAAGATGCTGGTTTTTGCCTGCTGAGTAGAAGCGAGCAAGGGAAGTAAGGGCTCATTTGAATTCAGATTGGAATCTGGCTCCGGGAATGTGTTTCATCAGCCCTGAGCTCGCCTTGACTTCGAGAAACCTGCACTCACACATTGTGCCATATATATATATATAAAATATATATATATATATATTTTTTTTTTTTATCAGCACATAAGCAAAGCCTCCCACAGAACTTGGCTTGAGCACACTTACTCTGGGGGATTAGAAAATATGCAGGCCGCTACTCAACAACCTGCTTGATAGTGTGAGTGTGGTGCTGCTCAGGCTGCGATTCCTCCTACACGGTATCATCAAACCAGAAAGTTCTGTCACACTACACAGACAGCCATCCAAACCTCCTAGGAGTAGTCTTCCGTTAAAAAGCGCTCAAACAGTTTAGCTATGAGTCAGAAGTGTGATTTATGTATACTGGCAGTGCCTCGAATGGCACAAGATCACATTTTCAGTGTCAGTATTACTAGGTTGTTGTGTATGTTGCAAGTCAAACTGAAGGAATATAATTAAAATGATGCAAGTTGTCAAGCCAAGGCAGGCAACAATTCATGCAAGCATTTGGGGATGTGCTGATGCAAGGTTTTGGTTACATTCTAAATCCAAGTCTGTTTTCACTACCTCTGGAAATAGGGGGGGAAAAAAAGGATAAAAATGAAACACATGCAACGTTTGTATGTGCAGGGTGTCCGAGGTCAGGAACGAATGAGAATATGTCGATTCAAATATGTTGAGCCAAATCAGCTAAAAGCTAAACAAAACAAGATGCCAAAAAAAAAAAAAAAAAACATGGTGGCTAAGAAACATATGTTATAAATATTATAAAATTATTATAAAAAAATAAGTATATGTTTGTCTTATTCTCATGGCTCCTTAATTATTTAGCACACCCTGAGCTATAACCATCTTTGAGTTCACAGTCATAGTCAATATCTAGATCAGGGATCAACACACTGGCACATGCACATCTTGGTTTCAATTTCAGATGAACGAGGGGCGGGCGTTCAAGTGAAACCAGGACTCAGTGATAAAATTTCTCATAAATGGAGGAGTGAACACTTCAAGCAGAGTACGGTGATGAGACTCTTAGCTGCAGTAAAACATTTGAACGGTGCAAAGATTTTAAAGAAGGCCGTACTTCCAGGAATGACGATCATGGCCGAGGTGGCTCAGAGGCCACTGCAGTCGTTCCAGTGAACTTTCAGCAAGTGGAAAACCTTAAAAATGGACATCTGTCTGTGGGAACTGTACACACAATCACACAATTCACCAACACTACTTAAACATTACAGGAACGTATTAGTTCCTGTATTAGTTTTTGTCTTATAACCCGTAAGGTCCTGACGCCGCTCCAAGTCATTTCCACAAGTTTGGGACATTAAAGGAGTTCCTGGGAGGCCAGGGTTTCAGACGTGAAGCAAACAGTCTGATCATGGCTTTGATGTACTGAGAAAACGTTCTACCGTGATGGTGTCCAAGCACTGGTGAAACCCTGGGATGAGTGCATTAGTGTAGCTTGGGATTATTATTTTATTCTCATAACTGTGTTCTGTTATTCTGTACAATCAAAAGTTGAACTTCCCATATAGATTTTACTGTAATTTTAATTATTATTCTTGTTTGTACCTGCATTTTCTAACAAAAGTGTTTGCAGCCACCATGACTTTGACCAGGCAATTGCTAAGGTTAAATCAATGGATTCTGTACATTCAGGTTAATGAACATTTATATTAACAAATGTAGTCTATGTCCTACAGGCTTCGTATCAGACCAGTCACATTATATAAAAATAAAAACTTTCTGAATTATTCTGTTGTGTTCTGTGCTATCCCAATCATGATTCACACATCTAGTCTCAACCAGACACAAGGCAATATGGTCTTTCACATTTTAATCCAGGGCAACACTTCAGCTTCAGTCCAGTTTACGTCTAATAGCCTCGAGGTGGATATTAAGCCCAAGCAAGTTCTTTAATGTGGTTTGTAACATGCATCAAATAATCATTTCGGATCTGTTTATAATAACATGAAGACGTGATGTAGCATGAATTGCAACGTCCTCTCCATTTGCACGATCATTAAGGTGATATGATAATTTTCAAAATGTTATAGAGTATTGCTTATGCTATTGAATAAGACGTTTATATGAATGATTCAAATATTGCTCTGGGCACATTTGAGCTGAGAAACGGGTTATCCCTGTGCCATCTTTAATTTGTTTGATCAAAGTGTTTATTGCTGATTTGAGCCAGATGAGATGGGGGAAAAAAAAAAAAAAAAACCTCTCTAACCCATCACTGGGCCTGTTTCCCAGAGACACATTAAGCCAAGTCATGAACCAAAATGGATTTTCTGTGGAGATTCCAACACTGCAATTCAGTCCTTTAATCTGCTGTGGAAATCAGACATATCAAATAATAAAACAATTAAATAAATTGGAGTTTGATCAACTTCCAGATTGTTTAATCAGCCCTATTATTAAATCACCATTTACTTTAATGTTATATATTTAATAATTTATTTTACATAAAAACAGGAATGTGAACCTAATCAGCCTAATTACTTCATGGTGCTAAAAAGATTTTTTTTATTATAATTTCCGTAATAGCAGCTTGAAAAGTGCTGCACTTGAAAGACGAACCACATATTTTCTGTATACGAATGAACTACAATTTAAAAATGTGAAGCAAATATTTATATAGCCTTTATGGAAGGAGTCTCTGTTTTACACTTATAATGAAAAAAGTAAAAAAAAAAAAAAAAATAGCAATAAATGTAAAAAACAATAAATCATATTACACTTTTTTAGTGATTTACAGTTTTTAAAATGCACACATAAAGAAATTAATGATGGTTAACCGTAAAGGTCAAAGCAGGACTTTTGACCACGCAGAATAACAGAACACAGTTATAAGGGTAAAATCTACCTTTATTTCTCTATATAATCCCCTGCTACACTAATGCACTTATCCCAGTGTTTCACTCCATCACGGTAGAAAGATTTCTCAGGACGCCAAAGCCATGATTCAGGCCAGGAACTCCTTTAATGGCACAAAACATGTGGAAATGGCTTGGAGCGAGGTCAGGACTGTACGCCGGATGTGGCGATAACTCCCAGTCGAGTTCCTGTAATGTGCAAGTGGTGTTGGTGAATGATAGTGTGTACAGTTCCCACAGACAGATACATCTCTTCTACAAGTTGGCAGCAGGTCATTTCAAGGATCAGGTGGTCCACTTGCTGAATATTCACAGAAACGACTGCAGTGGGCTTGGATCCACCTTAACTGGGTTCATTCATCATTCATGGACTTACGCATTCAAATGTTTTACTGCAGCTAAGAGTCTCATCACCTTATTACTGTACACTTGAAGTCATTGAAGTCAATTGTCAGTCCTGCTTCATCGATGAGAAATTTCACCACAAGTCCCGGTTTGATTTGAACGCTCCTTGTAATTGTGCAGTAAAACAGTGTAGCTCCTTATATTGTACATACTATAGCTTTATAATAGATTGAGTATGCAGTTCCTACAGCAGTATATGGATGTGAAATGAGAACGTTCGTAGAGTCAGAAGCAGCCTCTCTGAGTGTGCATGCACCACTGATCCGACTCTAAACTAGCTGAGTGGGATTAGTTATAGTGATGTGCAACCCACAGGTCTGGAGCCACTCTTTCGCACAGCACTCGCCACAACGAAATTAACTTCAACAACATTTTATTTACATTTTATGTTGAATCCAACAACACAACTGCAGGGGCAATGTGGACACTTCATGAGAAGTGATATCAACCATTTAGAGCAAAACAAAGTGGCTTCATCGAGTCTTGATTGTTTTTTTTTTTTTTTTTTTTTCCACTGTGCCACAGGGGTGACTAGTGAATGGATCAGTTCATTAATCTATAAAACCTTAGGAGAGACCACTTCAATGAAGATAGTGTCTGTGTTTCATCATGGAATAACCGTGATCAATCAGCAGCACTTTGTATTGATTTGCAGTGACGCTTCACTTTAAAGAGACAACTGTAGCTAAAGCATGGCAGCAAAATACATAAATAAATGCCACGCCCTCCTAGCAATAACCCCAACCCCGACACCCCACCCTGCATAGCATTTCAAAACTGTTTTTTTTTTTTTCCCTTTAATATGTCATTCTTTTCAAGTTGGTTCATTTTAATCCACCAATCAAAATCCTTCACCAATCCTGGACCAATTATTTTTTCAAAAAGAAAGTAAGGATCTATCCACATTCCAAACGCTCATTTTCCTTTTTCTTTTCTTTTCCTTCCTTTTTTTTCCCCCGAAATGCAGTTGGAATCATCTGACTGTGTGACGACGTGGCAGTGTTGTTCACACAGCTCAGGTGCTCTGCAAAACCTCAGCTGCCAGCTCACAATTAGCAGCCAGCATCTGCTGAGCTTTCCACACCACCTACCATACACTACGGAGACAGGCTGTCAACAGCACACACACACACACACACACACACACTCACTTACATACACACACACATGCACGCAAAAATGCGACACATACAGAGGCTGTCAGTGCTCTGTGTTTGCACGGGAAAAAAAATCTTCCCCCTTTTTTTGTACCGCTGTCCCCTCTGAAGTGCTGAAGTGCTTAATGGGTGTGTGTGGGTGCGTTGGGAGAGGAAGTGGAACGCTATACACATCCATATGTATGAATGTGGAGGCTTTGACTGGTGGTTGTTTTAGGTAGGCAAAAGGAAGAGGAGGTGTGTGTGTGTGTGGGGGGGGGGGGGGCGCAAACACAGGTTGTGTTCTTTAGTTTTGTAGAAGACAAACACAAACACATTGTATATGCTGAATGCATTTCAAGATTTAAAGAAAACAACATATGGTGCTCTCATGTCTGATTGAGTAATTGGAGTAATTAACATAATCCTAAATACATTTCTAATGTTTAGTATTCAGTCGTTCAGGCTTCCTGGACGTCTGTGAGTTTTCTTTGCTAATAAGAAACTCCTCTCACTTTTTATTGGTGGCCAACCAAAAGTTTTGGCTCCCTCTTGGTCTAAAAGGCAACACTCACATTACAAGTCATGTTGTTAATTTCTGTTTTTTTTTTTCTTCCATTTTTTTTTTATTTGGTTTGCCTGTCACAAAACATTATTGTGCCCTGCAATGGATTGCAACCCCATCTAGGGTGTACCCTGCCTCATGCCCTAAGTCTCCCAGGATAGGCTCCAGGCCCTCCTGGACAAGCGGTATAGACGATGAGTGAGAGCGCATGAGTGAGTCAACTTCTCCACAGCTACAGAATCCCCTTAATGTGAAAGCTTTATATATACGAAAGTAAATTTGTCTTGTAGAATTAAAATAAAGTGAGAAAAGAGAAAACAACAACCTCTTGCCTTAGATGTGAAAATTAGCACATATAAATAACACATGGAAATAAGATACGTGTGTGAGAGAATGCCTAATACAGTATGTGATAAAATGCGACATTAAAAAAAAATTAGTTAATTAATAAAATAAAACAGGAGAAATATAAACACATGCATAACATGTGTTTTTTTTTTTTCTTCACACAAAAAGTTCACATGGAGTATGCTGGATGTAACTAATGAGATGCGAATCATTTAAAATCATCATGTGGGGAAAAAAACATACAGTAAAACAGTGCATAAAAACAGATGAGTGAAATCAATGAACAAATCATGAGAAAATATCACAAAAAATTAAACACTAATTAATTGAAGGTGTTCGCATTGGAAAATAAATCAAAATAAAATGCATTACATGTGAAATTAAATAATAATTTTACTATCATGAAGTGTGTACATAAGCATCATTCCACATCACAGGGTATAATCTCCTTATGTTTATGTCAGGATTTATGGATTGACGACGTCTTTTGTCGGTGTATCTAACAATAGAGGCCTTGTTTAGGACTATATTTGGTGTGCACTGAAATCAGGGCTTTATCTTATCCTCTTAGCCCTCAATGGCCTGGAAAGTCAGTGAGGTCAAAGCCCTTTGCTGAGTGATGACCTAATGCTGGGAACATTACAGGCTGACAGTTAGAAAGATTTCAATCTTTTGTTGAACTCCAACATGCAACACGCACTGATAAGAGAGGATCTGTGTATCTGGCTACCATATGAGCGCACAATGGCTGTATTCACGTCAGCTTTCCTTTCTTCTCTTTTTACATCTGTAGGTTCGTCATCGGCACATCCTTATGTGTGCTATCTGATTATTGAAGAGCTTTTGTCTAGATATAATGCCAGGGATTCATAAAGACCAGTTTCAGTGTGGATTTGTGGATGCTGAGACTTCTAATAAAAAAACTGTCCTGAGGGTTATGCGTCATAGCCACACATCTGTCACTGTGCTGAGACTCCTGCAGGTAAAACCACAATACTCCCTGTGCAGTCAGTGAAATGAAGAACAGAGACGGGTGAGCAATATTCTCAGGCATCACCGGCATCTCTGGTTTCGGTCAAAAAGTATTTTTACTCTGGATTGTGTGAAACTGTTTGAATCTATTTAGGGGTGGTGATTAAAAGAAAATCTCATTACATTACACAGAGAATGTGATCTGTATAGATAAAACACAACACTTATGTTCTGTCTAAGGAGAAGTAATCAATGAAGTGGAGTTGATTATTTCACCAAGATGATAATTATACACTTATAAGTATTTATACATATAAAAGTTATATCCATTCTGTTCACGTTCACTCTTGCGTTTCAAAAGCTATAACCAGCTGTTCCTTCTCCAGCTTCGTTTTTTTTCCCTTAACTAATAAAATTATTAAGACCGAATACACAGCGATGAAAATGTTCCTCTGCCAAAGAAGCCTTAAGTTCACAATTAGATTATAAATAAGCATTTAAGAAATACTGCTGGTATAGAAAACACCTTCTGACCAATCACAACTGAGCATTTAACAGCGCTGTGAGATACAATACAATAATATCATTCCTAAAATTTCTAGGTTTCTTGTCTGCCATGCAAAAAGCCCAGGTTCAGCTCCCACCCAATGCCCAAACCCCATCCACTGGATGCAGCCCAAATAAAATGGGAGGTTTGTGTCAGGAAGGGTGTCCAACGGTTAAAAAAAAAAAACAAGTAAAAAAGTTTTTAAAAAAAAGTTTATGTGGATCGAATGATCTGCTGTGCCAACCCCTTGATGGGAAGAGCTGAGGACCAACAAATATAGGAGGCTCTCAGATGGTTTTTGACACGATGTTCCAAATCTAGCATTAAGATTTATCAGCAACCTTGTAGAAGGATTTTTAAAATGTTAGATCAAAACATTCTCAAAAGATCCTGGATAAAGCAACGGTTATTGTATGTTTTAATCACAGTGTTAATAAAACATTCTGAAACACTGGGATAGATACTGGAAAGTTTGGTTGCACCTTGATTCATTATACTAGTCCATATTTTGTTTAAATGATTTGTCCCATTATGTATTAATAAAAGCATGTTATAGCATCTTTAAGTAGGCTGCAATCTATTTGATGTCTTTACCTAACTGACCTAACAAGTAAAGTATTCAACTAACTTTCATTTAAAACCAATAGCAAATAACACCGCATAGTAAATACCATGTTTTGGAAATGTCATCTTGTCTACATAAAAGGAGGGGGGGGATGTTACTACTTCTGCAGTAAGAATGTTCAAAGATGGACATCACAAAAAAATTACATGTGAAATAAATAAATCATGACTCTCTTTTTGTCTCTTGTAATTACAGAATTATTCAATAAAATTCTCTCAAGGAAAAAATATAGTTCACTTATTCAAAGGTTATAAAAGTCAGCTGCATGTTTGAGCTGATTCAAATGAAATCATACATAATAAATAAAAAGGGCAGCTTACTTCCAGAAACGCTTTGCATTTCTGGAAATATGCGGCCAGGGTGACATTTTGCCTTGTTATTAGTTGTGGTTGTAAAATAACTCAAGACTTCAAAACTGCTTCCTTTCCTTTCAGCTATATTACTTAGAATATACATTAACTGACTCTCTTGTTTGTTTCTATTAGCCTGGCTGACTGTGAGTCTGGGAAATGACAACGGCAACACATAATGTAGTATTTAATTTAAAAAAATAAAAAAAAAAGGCAGGATTGATTCACCCATCTGTCATGATAAGCATCAGACTGCAAGGATGTAAACCTGTTTCAGTTAGTGTTGCCTTTTAGGTGAAAACCCCAGATGTGTCTCACACTTACAGCTGTCTCAATCAAGGAATAATACACTTTTTTTTTTCTTTCTGCTTGTCTATAAGTAATTTGTGATAAAGATAAAACATTAAGACTTGCCATGAACATTATTCGTCTCACAATTTAGGAATTGCTGAAAGTCTGGCAAATGCTGATTGCACGGTATATCAAAGGTATTCCAACTGTTTTTTTGTGTTGTTTTTTTTTTTCAAATGAAGCAAGATGTATAAACTGATAAAGAAATTCAAATTCAAATTCAAATTTTATTTGTCACATACTGTACACAGTCATACATAGTACGATATGCAGTGAAATGCTTAGACAACTGCTCGTGACCTTAAAATAGAATGGGAAATAAATATAAAAAAAGAAAATAGAAGGCAAATTTAACTAAGAAAGAATAAAATAAAATATATAATTAAAATAAAATAACTGTACAGTACAAAATACACAATATAAGAAAATATATGAAAAAATATAGAACAATAAGAAA
>JAOVVA010000044.1:2809188-2834679 GCA_028565275.1 Leiocassis micropogon
ATCAAATGGACCTTTGTAATCTTGGGGAACCAAAAATGATTTTCCAAGAAAAATGAATCACAATTCTGCAAAAATTTTAATACTTGTTACCATAGATATCTTAAAGCTGTAATTGACAACATCGGTTTTGCAATTCCTTTTTATACTTATGAATACATACAGTACAGTATGATTCATATTTAGAAGCACAAAGTTAAAGAACACTATGTGTGGACTTCTAAAATGCGTATATAAATTGGAAATCTATTAACAAACAAACACAATAGTGTCATTTTAAATCATAGTTATTTCTTTATTTAGACTTAATTACTCAAACATTCATGTATTGTACCCATTTGGCTCACTAATGCTAAAGTATTGCTATTTTTTTTCTTTTTTTGGGTTGAAAAAAAAAACAGGAGATGTGAAAGCATGGCTTTGAGACATTTATGGGTGCCTTTACCTTTTTTTGTACTCTATCTTCTCAACTTTTTCGTTTTTCTGTCATTCTGGTCCACTTGGCAGGAAAACTGGCAGCCCTTGGACAAGGACAGGGGAGAGGGTAAGAGGTTTAGCGACCTTGAAACTACGAGAGCTCAGGAGAGTAACAAGTTCAGACCACAAAGGTTCAGGCCATTACCTTTGTATGAGAAAAGCATGAGAGTGAGGGAAGAGAGCAAGACAAAGGATTTATTTTTAGACAGGATTTCTTTTTTTCTTTTTTTTCCAGATGACCGTTAAAAGGGGAACTTCTACTTCAACAACCCTTTCTACATCTGTGTGAGAGGAGGCCTTGATGTGCACTCTTGAGATCTTTAGGTCCATATTTGGATATATATCAGGGGGTGTAACTTGAGAATGCAACATTGCTTTGGTATGCAGAGGCTCGGGAGAGCAAGGTGTGTGTGAGTGCCTGGCACTGGAGAGATAAACTGTTCCTGTTTCTGCTATGTAGAGCTACGGAGGGGGTTAAGTGGAGCAGATCATTCACTGTTTTTTTGTATCTCAAACCAAATGAGGTTTTAGCATAACACAGCATTGGTCATGGTCTATTTCCTGTGTTTTGATGAGTTCAGGATTTATTATAAATATGCAGACAAAGATTATTTTTGTTTTTTCATTTCTCTTTCTTTTATAATTCAATTTGATTAGCATTACAAAATATGCACAGCATTTTCTCCCCTGAAACTACCTCTGCATAAACTTGGATGTTTTTCCTTTACAGGTCAGTGGGGCTGGTAATGACGATTCATCTCTTTTTATCTCAAATGCATTGAAGAGTAGATAGTTATTCTGTTTGGTGGACTGTATGACATTTTGGCTAAATCCTGAGAACATTTTATATAGATTCTTTGCCATGACCATCCTGACTTCTCTGTTCCTCAAGTTTTGGGGGAAACCCTAGCTTTGTACAGTTACACAGTATATTAAGGCTTGGATTGTGCCAACAAACAACCAACTCGCCAATCCACTGCTAGCATCACACCCAAAATTCAAATACAACCCAATAAGCACACCATCCAGGCCACAAATGGCAATCCCTGTATCCCAGCCACACCCAATAATCCCACATCTTTACGGAAGTTTTGCAAACAAACCCAACAATCTCATAGCCATGTTCAAAATTCCAACAATTCCACAGCCACTCCTAGCATTTCAGCAAGCTGACATCCAAATCCAGTAGTTAAAAAAATAAACAGCCACATCCAACTATTCCACAGCCACACCTAGCTACAGTACCTCATAATCAGATATATTTTCAATATTCCAACAATTCCACAAACATTACCCAGTAAACCAGTAATTCCACAACTATTCCCAGCAACCCAATAATCCCACAACCACACCCTGCAACCCATTAATCCCACAACCACTCCCAGCAACCCATTAATCCCACCCCACACCCTGCAACCTATTAATCACACAACCACACCCTGCAACCCATTAATCCCATCACCACTCCCAGCAACCCAATAATCCCACAACCACACCCAGCAACCCATTAATCCCACCACCACACCCAGCAACCCATTAATCCCACAACCACACCCTGCAACCCATTAATCCCACAACCACTCCCAGCAACCCATTAACCCCACAACCACTCCCAGCAACCCATTAATCCCACCCCCACACCCTGCAACCCATTAATCCCACAACCACTCCCAGCAACCCATTAATCCCACCACCACTCCCAGCAACCCATTAATCCCACAACCACTCCCAGCAACCCATTAATCCCACAACCACTCCCAGCAACCTCTTAATCTGTTTGTCTTTGGCATGCCCAATAATCTCACAACCACACCATACAATCCATCAATGCCACGACCACATTCAACAAACTCATAGCCACATCCCCAAATCCTATGACTACACCCAAAAAGCCACACAGCCACATCCAAAATCCCACATATAACCACACTTTTTACAACCACATCCAACAGACCCATGGCCAAAACCAAAAATCCCAAAGCCACACCACCCATCATAACCACATGTGTCAATTCAACTGCAACACACAACCCTAATATCCCATAACTACATTGACCAAACCCACAGCCACAAAGAAAAATTCTCCAAGAATGACATTTGAACAGCCACATGCCACAAAGTCACAAAAAAATCCATCAGTCGCCATGACACTCAACATTCCCACAGTCATACCCAACAATTTGTCTTTCACAGCCACACCCAGGTATTCGATAGCCACTCCCAATAATCTTAAAGCCATACCTGATAATCCCACTTACAGTTACCCCTGATAATTAGACCACCATCCAGACAATCCCTCCATCACAGTTATAGTTGACAGTTTTATTGTTACATCTGTACCTAATGATCCCATCAGTCATGCAGTCATGACATCACTATAATCATTATCCTAATTAGGAATCTTGGTAACTGAACTTGCCTGCAGTTTTTATTTAAATTTTTTTTCAATTTATACTCATTTTATTCTCATTCATCAATAATGAAGACTCCTACCACCAAAAACATTATAAAGCTGCTGCTTTTGGTTCCCCAGCTTTGGGATATTTTTCATCTTTCTTGTCTTATTCAGTGCTCGGTCCTCTGCCTTCTTTTTGAATTTTTGCTGCTTTAGTAATTACCCCTCTGCCCTTGGCTCTGACGTTGGCTGCCGTGCTTCGTTTGTTACAAAAAGCTCTTTGTGCTCATGGTCACTTTAAAGCCTGGTGCTCAGAAACCCAAGAACACACAGTGTGCAGGAGTTTGCGTTCTGCCATTTAGTAGAAAAGGCAGTGTTTACGGGACATACGCTGCATGCTAGCTGATGGCCATGATAAGAAGAGATGTTCAATGCGCTGTTAAATAAAATTACACTACTCATCTTTCCTCGGTGGTGCATCTCAGTGCGCACTGCACATGCTGGCCCTGCAACAAACCTGCGCACACTGACGACATCCCAGAAACATTCATCTTACAGTGTTTTGTGCCAACTGACACAACTAAAGAATAGTCGCTAGACCTACACCCACAGAGATGCAGAGCACTAAACAGGAGCCTGTTCGTTAGGGGGAGGTACTCAGGGCATTATTCAAACTTTACCTCTTTTGGGAACACACACACACACACACACACGCGCACAGACACAATGCTCTTTTGTTTTATGCAACGACTAAAAGCAGTGATTTGAGAGCATTTTGAGAGAACCCATTCAGTAGTAGGGGCACAACCTGATACAAATACGTTATTTGAAACAAACATTTAATGTCTTCTAAACAAATACATACTGTATACAGGAATGAATCCTTGGTGTGCTATTATTTCTACTGCAGCTTTTCAGGTAGCTTCATACAGTAGAGCATCTGGTTGAAACCACAGGTGTGAACTGAGACTGGGATTTTGCAGGATACAACAAAGAAGATTTCTTTTTTTTTTTTTTACTCGCACAAAGACCAAATGTGAGAAAACTGAGCCATGTGCATTCGACTGTGTAATAAAGCTAATATCTGGAATGTACACATGCACACATGCTAACTCAATAGTGAAGCACTGCTGGTTTACGCTCTAAGCCTAACTATGTTAAAGTGACAATTAAAGTGACTCATGTTCTTCAGACATTAAGAGATGAAGTGTAATAAGTTGAAGCCAATATGCAACTACTGCCTCCCTTCTTCAATTAAACCTAAGCTCTCATCCAGCTCCGAATAAATGAGACTCGGGCACCACAGGCTGATTTTATATGCCATAATACTCTGGTTTTAAAAAGAGAGTGAGTCTCATCCAGAGTGCATAGAGCCGTAGTTCGGTTAAAGCACTGAAGTGAATGTAATTAGCTCAAACGGAGTGTGGAGTGAGGATGAGAAACCCAGCCAGAGGTGCTCAGCTGAAAAGGACACTGCTCACAGACCTCATGTCACTCTTTGCCAAAATGGCATGAAAGCACTTAAAAAAATAATAAAATTCATGTCAGGTTTAAAAATTACAGCAGGCAAACCCGCATAAGCAAACATGCCAGCAAGTGAGCCAACAAACAATAAATTATCTTGTGGAAAAATAACTTTGTGATGCAAGAACAGAAGTTGGTGTGTAATAGGCCCATGGAGTGGTGTGAATGACAATGTTTTCTCATCTATGATTAATTTAAGGAGCGTGTTTATATTCATTTTTAATGGCTTGTGCATGCTCCTGTGTGGATATTATGAAGTTATAAATTCTAAATGTCACGGAGCCGCAGGTGCTAGCCGGAGAGGCCGGCTAGGAACGAAGAGCTACAACTCTATTAACAGTCAGCAACACTGAAAGTCAGACGGAGTCAGATGTCTAGACCATTATACAACCATGTGTGTATGCGTGTTGCGTTAATCCTGAAGAACATTTATTCAAAAGTAAGCTTTGAAGAACTGTCGGCTTGCACCTCCAGGGTCCGGGTTCGATTCCCGCCTCGGGCTCTGCGTTCATGGAGTGTGCATGTTCTAGCCGTACTTGGTGGGTTTCCTCTGGGTACTCTGGTTTGTTTCCACAGTCCAAAGACAAGCAGATTAGGATACACTGTAGTGTGTGAATGTGTGCAAATGTTAACTAGAGGTCCTACCACGGTCGTGAAATGGAAATAAATAAATGGTAATCACCATTGGCCTCCGCGGTCCCTAGTTGGATTACAGTAGATGGATGGAAGCTTTGAAGAAACTAAGCAAGGGGTTGGTACATCTGGGTTCTTTGGTTTTCTTCAACCTCTAACCTCTAGGTAAACTGGTGATTCTAAATTGCCCCAAGGGATGGATGGATGGATGGATGGATGGATAGATAGATAGATAGATAGATAGATAGATAGATAGATAGATAGATTGATAGATTGATTTCTATTGCAGACAACCAAAGTCCATAGCAACACAAACACCACCAAATACCAAATGAATGACAATAATAAAGATATTAAGTAACCCTTGCATCACTTATTATAGGCACAGTTAAGGCTTTTATAATTAATTTTTTTTTAATCAAATAGTCAACACATGAATTTGTAGATAAAATTCCTCAGGCCATGAAAAGTATTAACATTGTTAGACACAAACATATGATTGTCCATCTTGGGAGCTTTAATAATATTCCAAATGCATCATTATATGCCACCTGCAGCTTTTTCATTTTTATTGTTTGTATGAAGTGGAGTACAATAAGCTTTAAAGAGGGCTATCTTCACTTTATTTGTACACATATAAAATTTGCAAACAAGCATTAAAACCTGCAGCACATCATCATCATCATCATCATCATTATCATCATCATTTAGATCACAAGTACCTAACCCTGTTCAAGCACCTGATCTGCCAAAATAAATCTTCTTACTTCTATCAATAATGACAACACTCTCATCTTATGATTGAATTTATCATCATACTGCACTTAAAAACTTTAAGCAACTGCTGTAAGCCAGGGCCATAAGGAGACCAACTAAAAAATCTGGATACATTAAATAATTTATAAGACACTCCCCCCACACCCCCCAACATGTATCCAGTTTTAAACTCTTGTAGCTATTTAGAAATAGTATCCCTATATGAATTAAAGAGAACAAGCAACAATATTCCACAATATCAAAAAAAGGTGGAGATATACTATAATCCGACCTCACACACACTTTGTTTGTTGTTAATACCAAAAGTACAGGATCCTTATCAGGTATAAAGGACCCCCTTCTTTTGTAACTTAACAAATAATTTACCGTGATTAATTCGATCAAATGCTTTCAATGCATCCAGAAAACAAATAATTACTGAGTCTTGTCTTCTTTACTTGCAAACAATCTCCTTCAAAGCATAAAAACACATATCAGTGTTACGCTTGAATTTAAAAACCAAATTGGTTATCAGTAGTTATTATAAGTTCTGAAGGAATTCAAAGAATTTGTTCTAAAAAAAGAAACTTAGAAAGTATGCTAGTCAGAGCAATCACTCTATAATCGTCCATATCGGATATTGTTTTTCACTACAGGCACCAACAATACAGTCAACATAGAGTCAGGTAGTATTATATGCATTAATAAACCACTAAACCACATTGCAAGTAATGAGAGCGTGGATAGTCACTAGCAATGGACTGGCATTCCATTCAGCTTGCCATATAACATCAAACCCAGTGTTCCAAGACAGATCCACCCTATGGATTAAGCGCTAACAGATAGTAGTGGATATGTTTACTTCTATATTGTACTGTAGCTTCAATAATTCCTATAAACTTTTTATAATCATAAACGCTCATCCTTATACTGTACGTATTTGAAATCTGATCATACACAGCACAGCTGGCTGGACATGGGATAGCACATTGGTTAAGATGTTGGACTATTGATTAGAAAGGAACAGGTTCAAATCCCAGCACCACATAAAGCTGCCAGTATTAACCTTTTCCTGCTAATATGTCATAAAGATAATGTAATTAGTGTGTATATATATTTAAATACAGTTATATACAGTACTGTTTTCTAATTGTCCTGTGCCATCTAAAAGATGATTGGTTCCTATTTGAATCTGGATTTGAATTTTTCCTCATGTCACATCATGAAGCCTTTCCTTGCCATGATTCCCCCTGGCTTGGTCATTAAAGATCTAAATATAAACCTACTTCCAGATCTCTGTAACGCTGCTTTGTGACAATGCCTAATAATAAAACTGCTATTCAAATGAACTGTACAGCGGATGTATGAAATACAGGGTGAGGAAAGTTCAGAAATGTAAATGGAGATGTCTTTTCTATTTCAGGTCTACATTCACTCTTTCAGCCATCCATGCTAAAATCTAAGCAATGCGGATTTAGTTTTTTCCTGATTCCGGTTGTTCCGAAATGAAGGTTAAAACCACTAACCTCACCTTCCTTTTTTAGGATTAAAGACTAAAATTTTTTACTTGAGTCATGTAAATTCTCAATGGACTTCTTTTTAGTTCAATTTTATTAATGCACTTTCCAAATAATAAACATTTGGATATAGATGCTATTTTTGATATATTTTGTTACTAGATGTGCCAGCAACTTTGTTCAGTTTGGAATTTAATCGCACACTCATAAGCACGTTTTAAAAAATGTACAGCGCCATTGGTTGAATTTTGGAATGAATTAAAATTTTTACGTGTTACCGTAAACTGTGCGGAATGAAGTTGTGAGACTGTGTTTATTAAGTAGATTTCAACTGCACACCCATAAGTGCGTATTAAAAAATTTACAGCGCCACCTGTGAACTAATGAACTATGAATGAACTAATGATTTTTTCAAGGTTGATTTTTTTTTTTTTATGATACAAGGGCATTTTCTATTTAAATTTCAAATTAGCATATATATTCTTCCTGTGAGCGGATTGCGAAGAAACAAAGCCTATATGTTACCTCAAGCTCAGCCAAATACACCTGTTAAAAAGAAAAAAAAAACATTAAACTTTGTTCAGTAGTTATTATATGATGTGCCCATAAACAGACAGACAAACAAAAATTCCAAAAGCCCTCTTGACGTGTTCTATGTATTATCTTATATCCCCCTCTAATTATTTTTTTTTCCACAAATATTTTTATTTTTGAATATACGAACACGCCAACTTTACAGGTTTATTATATGTATAGATTATAATGCAGCATGCGCTGTACTGTGCAAAAGTCCTGAGTCAGCTCTCATTTTTTTCAAAACTTTTTGTTCAAAACTTTCGTTCTCCAGGACATTTCACAGGAATGTTTCTGTTTGATAAGCCACACAGTGATCTATGAATCATTCAAACATAAAAACATCTAACTTGAAGCATGAACCAGTGAGAAACAGGTGCAGATGATCAGGCCGGTGATGCTGAAATGCTGAGTGGCTGGAAAAAATGAGAGGGGAAACAAGGTTGCTGCTTGAGTTGTTAAATATACAATCATTTTTAAAATGGTATCTTTGGGAACTTTGCGTCCTGTCACAGTAAAACATGTATTCCCATTATTTTAATTGAATCTACATAATTTAATTTAATAGAGAGAAATGAGGAATGGCTTCAGACCTTTGCACATTACTGTACTGTATGTTGACTAAAATCTGCAAAAAATCATGACAGAGACTGAGAAAATGTTTATCATGGAAGTGTGAACATGTAGCACACATGTATGATGGAAATAACACATGGAAAATGAACTATATGGTATTTGACTCTGCCTTGTTCCTGACTTTTTAGACACTCTGTAGATTGTTAGTGGTTTCTCGGCATAGCAGGAAAGATATTGATTTGCTTCCTAACACTTACTGACCAACATGGCTGGTTTCCAAAAAAGAGCGAGAGAGAGAGAGATCTATAAGAACGCCAAGTTCACACTACAGACATTCAAAAATAATTTGCTGTTTTGACAATAATTGCAATGCTGGAATAAAGCATAAGGGGCATCCAACTGATTTTCTGAAACAGTGTTGTGTGGCACAAATTCTTCTTCTTCTCACTGTCAGTTTGACATTTGGAGAATGTTTTTATAAGGTTTTGCTGAACATGGAAAGGCAAACATAAAAAAAAATAAAAAAATCTAATTTCTGACAGGTCGTCTGCAAAACAGCACATTGACAGTTAAATGTAATTAATTGGAAGTTTAATAATTTCGTCTTTGCCTTGCACTGATTGGAGCTCTAGGGTGTGAATGTATATGTGCCAAAAACACAAATCTAAACGCCTGTCATTTAGAAAGCCATTATGTGATCTCTCTGTAATCCCAGTGACCGCTGATGATTAGCTACCTCTTACCACAAATCAAGCTTAGAAAAGTAAATCTTTCAGTATTTATACCATGTAGGCTAGTGTGAAAAAACACAGTGTTTGAAGAGGGAATGTTTACAGAAATGCGTTTTATGTTGAAACTCCTCTGTAAAACGACAGCATTTTGAGAACATTTCCAGCAATGCAGAATGAGATACATCATTTAAACTGTTGAATTAATCAAAAGCAAGATATGAACCTGTGCTTTCTTTCTTTCTTTTTCTTCTAAAAGAAAACATGAAGCACGAGTTGCTGCAATACTTTATTCTATTGTGGTATTTTATATCAATTGACAGGGGAAGAAAATGCGTTAGGTATATTGAGCAATACAGCCAAGTTGTAAGTAGCTATGGTTTTTATTTGGTGTTGACACACCATTTAGAAATGGTGAATTTCATAAGCCACAGGTATCTTACATATGTTTTGCTTGTCAAAGTTGGAATACCTGTTTTTTGGAATATCACTCACTCTTTCATTCTCTATACTGCTTGTCCTGTTCAGCATCACCGGAAACCTGGAACTAATCGCAGGCGACTCTGGCATGAGGTGAGATACACCCTGGATGGGGTGCCAATCCATTGCCGGGCTCACAAGCACACATTTACTCGCATGATACAGGCATTTACATTCGGAAATGCCAATTAGCCTACCTTTTGACTATGGGAGGAAAATAAAGTACCTGGAGGAACTCAACAAGCAAGTGGAAAACAGGCAAACTCCGCCCACAGATTCAAGGTCGGAATCAAACCCTGGCTCTGGAGGTCTGAGGCTACAGTGCTAACCACTATGGCTACATCGTCTACATGGACAAAAGCACACAAAAATCTGATCAATTTAACACCAGACCTGCAAGAGTTTAAAAAAAAAATGGAACAAATATTGCACAACCACTACTTGGCCCTATTTATCCCATATTTTACTATTTCTTTAACAAAGTGTATCTGTTGATGTTCCAGGTGAAATAACCCTTACCACAAACTCTCTTTATTTCACTACTCCTCCAAATGTGCCATTTCAGTGTCTGATGTCAGGAACTCCAGTCCTGGAGGGCAGTTTACAGCACATATTGTGATTCACCAAGACCTAAACACACCCACTGAACCTTGTAATTAACAGATTAGTTGAATAAGCTTATTTAAGCAGAATCATCATCGAACGGTGCTGGACACTGGCCCTCCAGGACTGGAGTTGAAGATACCTACATAGAGTAAATGAGCTACTGTTGAGCCATGCACCACCAGAGAGCTGCGCCAACAAGACCAGGGAGGGGATCTTCTTATATGATGTTAAAAAAAGGGGAAACACACAAACACACACTGGAGACCCACCTGGATTGTCTAAAAATCTATAAAAAACTGAATTTTGCATAATAAATTAGATTAGATTAAATTTTGATTAGATTAGATTAGATTAGATTAGATTAGGCAATGAAATGCAGTTAGCATCTAAGCAGAAGTTCATGACTGGCCTATTAACAATAAATAACAAATATAAAAAATAAGGTTATGGGGTCGAAGTATGTAGAGTACAGTATGTACTGTACAGTAGGTCTGCAGGTCATGTCTTACTGTAGGTATAAAATATAGGAAATATACAGGGTAGGTGAAAAGTAACTAGGCATCAAAAATTGGCAATAAAGTCTTTATTTCTAATGCAAAGTTATTAAAACAAATTGTACATGTACTTTATAACATCGCTGAGAACTTGTTAAATCCGTGCCTCCAAGTCCTGGCAGTGTGCAGGGCTTTGTCCTCTACACCTTTGTCCTCTAGAAGATCTGGACTTCTTGGAGACCATTCATGAGATCCGCATCGTCCCAGCCAACGTCCTGGAAAATACTGGTCTAAATATGGAATCCTATCGTCTAGTTAGAGACTGTTTTCATTATGACTTCAAAGATACTACAAGTTCTATAGCCATTTAATATTGCCTAGGTCATTTTCACCCACCCTGTATATGGTAATACAGTATATCTGTATATACCAATAGGTGCTCTTTAAAGGATGCTGACAAACAATGACTGACTAGAGAAAACTCAAAGATTTCTTTATCTATTTATTAAATTTTTTTGATTAATCCATTTCCAGAACAATAGTTCTTTACAGTGCTGTCGCTTTAAGGGAGTTCTTAACCCTCCTGCTTAAGTACTATGAGTTCTTTTGGTTAGATTCATAACATCAAGTCAAGTCAAGTAGGCTTTATTGTCATTTTAATTTATGCAACATAAATTTACAGCATAAATTAACAGAAAACTAACTAGCTAACGTAGAGACCTAACTAGCTGGGACAAGACAGATTGACATTTAAGTTAAACAGGGAACTATCTACGGTTTTATACAAAAGAGACAACGTGCACATACAAATGTGCAAACAAGAGCGACAAAGTGACTATGCGACAAACATGACATTACAATATAATATGACATACAGTATAATCTCAGATAAGGTCCAGGTTATAATGCTACAAAATCTTTGGAAGTTTACAAGACATGGGGGTGATTGCTAACAAAGGGCACTTTATTTTTACAGTATGTTAACATTCGTTATCGTCAATTTGATGAGAAATTCAATTAATTTTTCAAAGAAAAAGCATGCATTTTTTGATTTGAGCAAGTTTAAGATGCAGAGGTTAGAAAAGCTTTGGCATCACTTGGGAATATACTGTATGTTTCTTTTTATTAAAACCAATCAATAAGCACAGCAACAACCTACTGAGCATGGTGATCAATCTTACATACTATATAATTATTCCAGCCCTGTTAATGCTTTAAATACGAAACCCAACTCACTGCAGGTTAAATCCAGGTCACACATTATATCCCGAAAGCCCACAAAAAAAAACTGATTAGATTTGTGATGTCCAATCTGCAGAATAAGGGTTTCAGAACCTCTTACTTCAGAGAGCATGTGATGTGATCGGACCACCCGGCCGCTTAGAGTCCATTAAAAACAAATCGAGCCGAGGGAGGTGGAGGGAAAATATTGACCCGTGTTATCCGCTGAGAGAAGCGAGGCTCCACAGAGAAGACAAGGAGGTTGTTTTCGCTGAGGTGCTGTGATCAGGCAAATGGTCAAATGCTCTGACGAACATGACACAAAAGCATGACTCGCGTTCAGGGCAGCCATTAGAGATTTGTGGTCGCAGCAGTTTAAGACAGGTTTGAGCGCTGATGCGTGCGCCGTCATGTATTACAGTGATAGCACAATGCCAGACCATCATAACTGACCCTGAGGAGCTACGATTAAATATCCTGGTTGGCAGAACAAATAAAACACTGGAAGTCATTTGTAGGGAATAAAACACGACAAATAATTTGGTGACAGGGTGGCGTGACGAGTTACGTTTATCATCTGGAAGGGCATTCATTTCCCATAACAACATGTCATGAAGTGTTTTATTCTCAATACACAAATAGCAGTTCCAACTCAGTTTTAATTTATGAATTAAAGACATGTTTTTTTTTTTGTTTTGTTTTGTTATATTCCTGTTATCAAAAACCCTGTGGTGCCCATGATCCGGTCACCAGCGGTGCTACCCCCTGCCCTATCATGCCTTCATGCAACTTAAGTTGTGAAACTTTTTAGGAATTTAAAAACATGATTCCATGATGTTAAGTTACTTTGCCCAGCACCATGAAATCTGTACAAAAGAGTCATCATTAAAACATCATTAAAGTGTCCTACGAAGTCACTTCTAATACTAGTTTTGATATTTTTTCTTCACTAATGTGCTTTTTGTAATTATGCCTACATACTGTTTGCCCCTTCGGGAATTATAAAAATTCATTTCAAGTATGATTTATCAGGTAGTTATTATTTTTCCTGCTATGCTTGTGGATAATGAACATATCTTTCGAAGAGCATCTGCATTGTTTTTAAATTGAATGAACGTCCTGCCAAATATAGAAGCATAGAGTTCGCAGAATAAAAGTTTCGAATGAGGCGATTGGTCTCGGTTTTTGCTGAAGCCCAGATTTACTTAAGATCCACTAGCATTCAGGCATGCCTTTTGACAGAATCATTCCCAATCCCTCAGAAGAGGAAGACCAAAGGGAATGGAAGACAATACTTCTGAAGGTTCTTTCTTTTAAACATGTTTGTGAAATCCCATTGATATTAACCCTTTTATTTCAAGGACCTTTATAAATTGATATCAATTAAAGACTATAAAAGAATATAAAAGAAGCAAGTGAATGAATGTGATATTTTTAAAAAATTAATAGAAAGGGTTATAAGCAAATTTAGACTCAATGACAGGAAACAGATATCAGCTTTTTTTTTCTAAAAAGGAATAGAATTTGAGATTTACTTATATATTAGTGAGATGAAACAACCTTGGCTAATTATGTTCTTCCCTTAATGAAAAGGTGCATGGCCAACAGTTCAATGCTTCTAGTTGTTTTGATCAGTCAGAGGCAGGTCACATAAGAGGAATGTGCATGGGTGGATTCTGGAGAATTACTTGAAAAGAATCACTCCCTATCCTTAATCAGATTCATTTACAGTATATCAAACCACCAAATGGGAGTTTCCGGATCAGACTGCTCTTCAATGATAGTAGAAAGGTTGTAGAAAGGGCATCGTGATGATCAAAAGCAACTCAACGAATTTAGAACAACAAATATAGAAGTGAGCACAGCTGTAAAGAAAGTGGTTTCATCCACTTTCCAATGTACATGTATGCATTCATTTATTAATCCCATAATAAGCATGCCTAATCTGGGAATGCTGTGCGCACGGCAAGGTTTCAAATCAGAGAACCCAGAGAAATCTATTTATTTATATATCTTTATTCAAATCTATTTATCTTTATTTAGAATCTGACATACACAGATCAACAACTCTACCAGGTGAACTGAATCACCAATTACATATTGGTAAACCCAAGGCTTAGCCATGCACCTGAAGCTCACCAATGCCTGCAGGGACCAAAGGCAAGTCAATCCAGACTGATCCCACAGAAAAGCCAATGCAGAACAAATTGCTGAAAAATGTCATTGCTGGTCATGAAACAAAGATGCCAGAACACCTAGTGCACTACAGGCCTCACCCACAGGAACTGGCAGGCAAAAAGCAGAAGGCTGGCTACCTGGTCTCCAAACCTGCCAGATCTTCATCTAATCGAGCACCAATTGGATGCATCAGGCAGAAGAGTTTGGTCCATGGCAGGCTAACCCTTCAACCCACGGCACCCAAATGATCTGCTGCCAACCTCATGGAGCCAGATACCAGAGCACACTCCCAGGGGTCCTGTGTAGCCATGCCCCAATCGGCCAAACCTGGGTGGTTTTAATGTTAATGGTTTTAATATTATAACTGATTGGTTCAAGGACTATCCTCCTATGTAGATTAGACGTGTAGATTACAATGTCTGTAGTGTAAATGAGAACAAACTTTATATACCGGCCTAGCATAGATGTTTTTTAGAATTCCCTAGGCCACATGGCATCACTAGAAAATCTAAACTTCCCTTCACTCCATCAACAACACTTCCACTATTACATTAACTACAGTGTACAGTGAGAAAAGAAATTGCGATTGTGGTGAATGATCCAGGGATGCCTAAGATCAAGCTTGTACTGCAGAAGTCTTCATTCCAAGCCAGATGTCATCAGGGTTCAAGAAAACATATGATTAATACCACATGTTCATGGGAGGAAACCAACACCCCAATACATTGTATTCACTTAAGCAGTATTGTTGTTCTTAATCATGGCGATTGCACTAGGGAGGAACCTCTGGAGTGTATATAGTACAGGACTAGGAAATCTGTACACTACATGGTTCAGGGACATCTGGAGTTTCAACAGGCTGTCTGTTTCCAATGACAGCATAGTGTACCTCAGCTGCATGGGTTCAGGGTCAATTGCACCATTAATGCATGGTTTTGGGTTCACACTGACCCTGTGGGCTTTGAAACCTGACTGGAATGTTCCATTTTGAGATCTGAGGAAGTAATCAATGCAGACAGAGTCTGTTTACTCCTTCAAGTTCAAGATGATTGTTTTTACATGCTAACAGACTGGAGGAAAACACTGAACATTGGTAGGGAACAAAGTTAAAGGGAAAAGTATCTGCAGAGATGCCAATCACCAATGCTAACAAGGAAATCTTTGCAGGCAGAGAGAGAGAGAAAGATTTACCTCAAAAATGGATATGACAGTATTTTTTTTTTATTTGTGCCAAGCAATAGTAAGAGAACATTAAAAACAAGTGTGGCAGGTACATAGGCAGCACTTTTTTTTACTGTCCAAAGACTATAAATCCATGGGTGTGAATCCTGACAAACTTGGTGCAAAGCAAAATTAACTGCTTAACTTTACCCTATGGCCCTATGGTAAATAATCTTTTCTGCCAAGTGAATTTTATTTGAGTTTGCTCTGACTGCTGTGTTATCTGTAAAAGCAGATATCCATCGTTTTTAGGTGCCCCTGTATATCTATTGCAAAGGGTCACATATCATTGTTAGTATGGCCAAACCATAGATGTTGGCACTTCTGAGTCTGCTGCCCGCTTGCAATCACTCATCAACATTCTTCTTCTTGGCAGGATGATTAAACACATTTGCGAAACGTTGGGTAAATCTGTCAAAGCAATGAGTTATGGGACGTCGTTGGTTCCAGATTGTTTGGTACCCATTTTAATGTTTGTCCCACCAGAAGGGAGATTAGAAATATGAATTTTGTGGAAAGGAATCATTGGGAATGTGGCCAGGTGGCTGGCAAAAAGCAAGAGCTTTTATTTATTTATTTATTTTATTTAATATCCTGCAACGGTTTCCTTACTAAGGCTAGTTAAATGAAGTTTTTATTCATTCCTATTATCTCAGAGGTTATCCATCTGGAATAAGGCAGTCGGATTTCATGGGAATAAGAACTTACAGTACATTAAGCAATTTATCAAGTGTTGGTACAATTTGTTGTAGTTGTGCTTGATGTGGTCCTAACAAAGATCACTGTGCTGCCAAAGCTGCTTGGAGAGAAATTAACTCTGGCAAGTCTTGTCTAATTCCTGAAGACCCAATCGCATGGTTGAATTAGAAAATCAGGGGAAAGTACAGCAAATATACAGAAAACAAGACTTTGTTAGATTGTGTAAGATTGGGCTTATACAGTGAGCTTAGCATATCCTATACACACCCCGGAAATAAGTGAATAAGGTGCTACAGAAGAAAGCTAAGAAAATTAAAACTATGAATCTTCACGATAGGAATACATTCAAGGAGACACAGATTAAATGAACACAGATTGATATTAGTTCAATTTGTGAGAATGGCTTTACAAGCACTGCAAGTGCACTATCATGCTTATCATCTAATGAGAAACAAAGCAAAAAAGTAGGAGTATGCATGAAAGAAAATAAAAGTCAGTAGCTATCCAAAATAGCAATTCTAGATTATCTTGCAGAAATCCAAGACCTTGAACAAGTAGGGTCAAGAGTCAGGGGACAGCATCTTCTTGGCATCTAGAATAGCTGTGCTGTTCACACTCCCTCTGGAAGGAGATACATGATTATGTTTAGCTCGGAGTTGACAGAATATCTCCAGGCCAGGAGCAGTGAAATGGAGCATGGTTATAAATTTATCTGGCATTTTCAGTGCAGGGAACAGATATGGCAGAAGGTTCTCAAGGACGATAAACACAACAATGTGCAGTGAAAGAAGTTCCCAGCACTGGGTTCGGGACCAACTAATATATAAATAACATTGCTATATACAAGCATAAATGGGAATGTGGCCATCATTTGTATTGTAAATTAAGGCTACATCCAGATAATTAACTATACATTTTTTTAAACATATATTTTATTCCTACAATTTTGAACAAATCTGCTTTAACCCTCATCAGGCAGCAGGGCTAATATCCAGCCTTGGGACACCATTTGCTACCATAACCACAAATGCATCAAAGAAAATGCAATGCAACAATTACTGAGGGTATGCAACTAATCATTTTTGTCAATGGACTTTTAGTTACTTCTAGAGTCTGGGACTACAACAGTCACTATTGTGGTGTTCATTTACACTTTGTAGCTTAAATGTATCTATTTTGAGCAAGAAAAGTAGTTTGATACTCTGTTGGTTGCCTCTCTACGTATAGGGGACCACTCTAAAGATTTTATGTAAAATTTGGTGATTTCCTTTCGAAAAGGGTTCATCAAGGTCCATGATGCCTTAATCAGCCTTAAGGAGAATCCTTGAAGAGCCTTTCAAAAGAGACTACTGTTCATGTCTAAAGTGTTTTACAAATGTTACTAACATTAAAAATGATACAGTTGAACAATACAAAGCAAAAACAAGAACAAGCACTTAATCTGCAGTACGATGTGTGCATTCATTTCGTGACGTTTTACTCACTCATCAGCTATTCCGCTTTATCCTGTATACAGGGCCATAGGGGGCCAGGAGTCTATCCCAGGGAACTTAGGGCATGAGGCAGGGTACACCCTGGACAGGGTGCTAATTCATTGCAGGGCACACACATACAACACTCACTCACAAACTACGGACAATTTGGGGATGCCAAACAATTTGGAGATGCCAAATTAATCGAATCTGCATGTCTTTGGGAGGGAACCAGAGTACCCGGAGGAAACCCACCAAGCAAGAGGAGAATGTGCAAACTCCATGCATGCAGAGACACGATTCAAACCTGGTCAGGAATTGAACCCGGACCTTGGAGGCGCAAGCAACAGTACTAGCCACTAAGCCATGGTGTATTACCTGCTTGCTAAAACCAGAGTCATGTCTTTAATCAAATTTGTCTTACTACAGTATATGTTTTTGTGACCTTGGCATATTATGTCGAGGGCACTGCATGTTTCAGCAGGAGTGTGTTGGATACGTTGCACATTTTGCTTTTATCCACCAAAATTGATACATCAGCATTTATTTATTCAAGAGGAACCACATAATGGTTTTCAGTTACAATGCTGACATATCCAAGATCAGAGCCCTGAGCTAAAAACAGTTCAGTGGTGGAGGTGTGAATACTCTGTGAATAATGATGATCTTTTTTTTTTTTTTTTAATCTATACAAAGATTATGATACTACACTGTTCTGTTTCAAACACTGATGTTCAAACTTACAATGTATATATCTGTTTGTATTAAAAACAGCACAAATTTTATCTAAACCATTTAGAGAAAATGCAAAACCTCTACTTCTTTACTGTCACACAAGCATGAGTTAAAGCAGACTGATATGGTCCGGTACTGCATACCACTAAAAGATTCAGAGGCGGTTCACAGTACTGCAAAAAGGGGAGAGCGGCAGTCTGCCAAAACCCAACTTCAAAACCAGTCATGGATGGACTTTCAGCTGGGAAACTGATAACATTGTCATCTTAAACAACAATCTGTCTCCTTAGCAATTGCTTGTAAGTTGTTCTAAATTGCCTCTGAATTGTCCGTGTTGCATTTCGATCTTTCATTATTTCTAGTTAAGCTGAAAACAGCCACAAAGCTATCTTCTAACACAAGACTGAATCCTGAATCACAACTTGGTGTGTGTGATTGGTGATTGTGCACTAACGTTCCATTTTACACTATTGAAACCCCAGAACAGTTAGTTATTTGAGATTATTCTAAAATGTAATAAATGAACACAAAAAGACATGGTTTCTTCTCCTCAACTTTTGGCTAAATAGTACCGCAAAGAATTTAAAATTATTTTCACCTCTGTAGACAAGGGTGACCCTCAAGGGTCAGTCCTAAGTCCTTTATGTATTACAGTATAATCCTCCTTTGGCCAGATCATCCAGTACCATGGATTAACTTTCACTGTTATATTAATGAAGCTTGCATTTTTCGTTTTCAGAACTCTTAATAAGCAGAATAAGCATAACCACTTAATAAGCAGAATTTATTTATAACTTAATATTCTGGTTACACTTTCTAGCCCAACAAAGTAAAAGCTGACACAACAAAAATGTTGCTTGTTGTCCCCAAAACTCTGTTCTATAATCTTCCAGAATTCAGATGCTTTAAATGATGTCACTATTAAACTTTCAAGTAATGTTGATTTCTCCAAGGCTAGAATATATAGTATTAATGTCCAAAGTACTCTCCACTTTTGTAGAATCAGGTACATGATCAATAACTGTAAGTAATAATTCACAAAATAGTACCAAGAATTGAGGATAGGGCTGATTTCCCTCTTGCACAATATGGCCTTCAGATAGCCTTAAAGCCCTAAAGTGATGTTTTGTCTGCATTAGTGCTAATTTAATTAATTCCACTTTACATCCCTAACACACCATTAGCAGTCACTGAGAACTAATGTAACGTAATGTAACTGAGAAGTGAAGTACATGAAATACTGTGCCGGTGTAATTATTATAAAAGAAGTCGATTAATTTCCTTTTTTTAATATTATTTTTCTTGGAATTTTCTTCTAGATTTTGACCACTTGTTTTTCAAAATGCCTTTGGAGGAACCTCAAAATAAATAGAGGAAGCAAACATTGTTCATAATACAAATTTCACAAAAGGACAGATGGATTTACTATAAGTTCTCTGTTGTGTGAACAAAGGAGCTGGTTAACGATTGCTTTCCTGTTTCCATATGCTTGCTATTTAGAAAAAGACTTTTCATGATTTGAACAAATTAACTAAAATAAACAAACAAATAAATAAATAAATAGTGTTGCCTTTCTGTCATTCAATACAATTATTCCTGTATATAAAAGTAATAGATTTATGCAAATAATGAGACTGCATGCTTTAAGGCTCGATAATAAAACCATAATGCTTTCATACTAAGAACAATCTTTAGTTCCTGATAGGGAGTAAAAAAATTTTTGCCCTCCCATTTAATATCACAACTAGCCACTACAATGCCACTACAATGCCACTACAATGCCACATCAAGACACTTTGCCATGTCAGTTTCAACAATACTGGTCTACTGGTGGTGCTGGGACAAGTATATTGGGTGCCATAGCTTCCAAATTCTTTGATAGATTGGCACCTCGTCCTGGGTACATCCTGCCTCACAGTCCTGAGTCCCCTGGGACAGTGTCCAGCCCTCCTGCATCGTAGAGATTAAGCAGTATAGAGAATAAGAGCACTCTTCCAAATTTTCTGCATCTGTTTTGGGATTGGGGTTACAGCATGTATTTCTTGCTCACCTAGAGTTTGTAGTTTGGAGTACTTGTCTTTGACAGATACCTTCCGTTGCGTGCATGTCTGTGCTCTCAAAACCTTGTTTAATTAATAGTAACTGAGTGTCTCCTTGTTAGACAGATGAGAAGATAAAGCTTTCAAGTTCTCTTAAGGAAAATGATAGGCTGGTGAAAAGAGCAGTATTGTGCCATCTAACAACTCCGCAAGTATAATTTAATTTCCCCACGGCAATCAGAGAGGTGCCTTATCTCGCTGTAATGACATTCATTACAGCTCCAGAGATCTACCGTGTCACGGTTATGCCAACATCTCTCTCCATAAGATCTAAAGTCACCCGCCCTTCTCCTGTCAATGTGTGTTTAAATGCGTGAACGGGAATAGCTATCAACACGATACACTATAGCAGACACTTGAAACACACGTCTAACAGGTCCTTATTCAGTATCTGGCACTGAAAGATTGACAGCGAAGCAAACACACATTCTCACTTAATTATTCCACATTTTGCTTTAAGTTTAAGCTTTGTTCTTCTTCTGTCAGTGCAATACAGACTGTTGATTAAGTACAGCTAAATATAGAAATATTTAGGGCGCTATGATACTACTGTGTGGCTTACTACATTTATTTACTTCTTCTAATCATGACAGATGTGTGCGTGACAATATATATATTCCATAAGACTTGGGGCACAAGGTGGAATCCAATCCATCGCATGGCACATGCGCACACACACACACACACACACACACACACATCCTACAGGTGATTTGGGAATGCCAATTAATCTAAACTGCATGTCTTTGGACTGTGGAACGGAACCAGTGTACCCGGAGGAAAATCACCAAGCATGGGGAGAACATGCAAACTTCACACACATACCCGAGGTGAGAATTTAACACTCAACCCTGGAGGTACGAGACTGCAGTGCTAACCTCTACACCACCATGCCACAGCAACAAAGTGTTTATCATGTAAATACAGTTGAATGTATTTAAGACTTCACACACACATATAATATATTCATTAATTATCTACACTTCTTATTGTGTGTTGACTCGATGGAGCCTGTAGCCTATCCCTACTGGCACTACGGGCAATTTGGAAATTCCAATCAACTTTCAGCCCGTGTTGCTTGACGGTGGGAGGAAACCAGAAGAAGCCCACCAAACACTTCATGGACAAAGGACTGGAAGTGGGACATAAACCCCCAACTGTGGAGGTACAAGGGGACAATGATACTGTAACTGCTAAGCCACCATGCCACTATGTATAAGATTATTATAAGGAAAATATGAGCTCAGTAACATATGGGGCATTGGAGGACCACCTCCAGCTGGATTCTGCTTCATGATGGTTTGGATCTACACATGCTGCTCCTGAGCCTCTAGTGATCCAGACTCCCCTCTGTCCTCTGTCCTGGACTCCATTATAACTTAGACAACTTTTGTTATACTGAACTTCCAGCAGCCTAACACATGATGTCGTTATATAATTTCTATCCATTATCACCCAAATGAGGATGGGTTCCCTGTTGAGTCCGGTTCCTCTCAAGGTTTCCTCCTATTGCCATCTCAGGGAGTTTTTCCTTGCCACCGTCACCCTCGGCTTGTTCATCAGGGATAATCTCACAATCTCATTACTATCTAAACACATATTTTCTCACTCATACACACTTCCATAAATTTTCTTTTCACTTTGTGAAACTGCTTTGAGACAATGACCATTGTCAAAAGCGCTATATATATAAAATTGAATCGAAATGGATTGAATTGAATTGAATTAGTGGCTCAGGCAGTTGACGCTCTGGGTTGCTGATCAGAGGGTCGGGGATTTATACCCTTCTATCACAGGGTTGTCATTGTTGGGATCTTGGTGAGCAAAGCCATTAACCCTTTTCCTATATAAATACTCATATGATAACTGTTAATGCATCTTTAGTGCCGGATGGGACATCTCTCATAATACTTATGCCAATAACCTTCAGATCAAATGAGCCGATGGGGTCACACTGAGAAAGGGGAAAAAAACAAAGCCATATAAGCTAAATAAATATAGATGTTATACTATGTTTATAGTTGCTACTGTATAACATAAGTGATAACCGGAACTCGTTTATTGTTTCTTGAATGTTACGCTTTCCTCATTTCTTGGAAGCTACCATATTAAGTATTGACTTTAATCGGATACGAGTGAATTGAAAAATGTATTTTAGTGGAACAATTTACATGTAATCTAATTAATTATCATTATAATACATATTAACTATATCATTATAATACATATTAACTATATCATTATAATACATATCAACTATAATAACATAAATTATTTTAACTTTCCCAGCTTTCTTCACAATTATAGTAAAGCATCTGTTCTAAAATACCAGCAAGCTGAAATAAAAATGTCAAACAGCTGTAGGGGTTAAAACAACACCGCTAATTGACAGGGTTGTTTTAACAGATAATTCTAATCATATTGTTTATCCTTAGCCCAGGCACTTGTTTCCATAAATCCAAGCCCAGAGGGCTGAATTCTGGGAAAACATAACGCTGTGCAGGACTGCGGTCCTTTGGGGACGTAATCTGACTCTTAGACTAATCAGATGACAGAAAATGAACCACATCAGGACAGAACCCAGGACCTGTATTGAGTATATAAGTAACTGGTCATTTGAGTGTGGAACCCACCAAACTGGAGCTGAGGACTGGAGCGTGCTGGATTTTGTGGCTTTAGAATCCGGGCTGTAACAAGTCTCGTGATGGAGGCGTCATGGCTCAGACATGCAAACTACAGGCCAGAGAGTTTGTCACATGAGTGTGATCGCATGAGGCTGTAGTGAGTGTAGAAAGTGTAGAGAGTAAAGCATCCCAAAATGTTTTACACATGAAGCTCTAACATCATATTTCAGTCCCTGCAGCTATAAAGTGACGCAATACTCTGTTTATGCTTACTCTTTCTCCTTTGCCCTGTAAAGTGTATTTATTTAATGTGTAATTTGAGAAAAGTGTGTGTGTGTGTGTGTGTGTGTGCGTGTGTGTGTGCGTGTGTGTGTGTGTGTGTGTCATCAAGGGCTACATACCTTCATAAAGCTCATGCAACAATTTAGATACTCATTACCATCCATAACAACCTGCAATAAAGGGTGAGCCACAGTTTTAAAATTAGATACGGGTCTTAAACAAGATTACATTTTAAAAAATACAAGCAAAAGCACAGATTCACTTCTGGCTTGAACTCTCATGTTCTAACATCTTTAAAAACATGTTAGAGGCTAAATGCCAGAAAAATAAGAGGTTGGATAAATTGTGTACGGTACCTCCGGTGTGCAAGGCGAGGAAATTATCTGTATCTGTGTCTGTATCTGGATTTAAAAAACAGATACTTGGACAGTTCCTTAACTTCAGCAACATGATTCGAGTTTAGTATTTGAGAGATCATGGACGGTGTGCACTGGACAGTGTGACTTTTTTTTTTTTTTCCAGCAACTCTAATATGTCTTCTATTCATATCAGTATTTGTATCTAGGACACATGACTTGTTCGATCAGATTAATGTATTTGTATTCAGTTACATCCCTGCTCTGGTGGCTTTTTAGTGGCGTCAGTTAGAAAAGTGGTGAACTGATTTTGGTGTCACCATTCGGTCATGGCTCAAAGGACTGGAATAATCCCATTAGATCCGAGGAGTCAGTGTGTCTGGAATGGACTGAGGTCTGTCTCACTTCACTACACTACAGCGCAGATAACCGACAGACAGAGATACAGAGAGAGATAGACACCGAGAGAAAATGCTTTGAAGTTGAAGTTGGGAGTTTTCGTCGATTTTTGGATGCTGAATTGTAACAAAGGCAGCCTTTCGCTAAAGAAAAAAAATTGATGAGTGGAATTTCCAGCCATCTTTCAACATTTTAAAAATATATATTTCATGACGTCATCAGTCAATGATTCATCGTAGATGATTGGTTGGATAATGGGCTCTATATGTAATATTTATATCTACAATGGGTGTTCGAGTCAAACTGGGACTTCATTTCTTATGAATGAAAGTGTCAAAGCGATTCACATTTACAGAAGAATTAAAGCAATAAAACATTTGAATGGTGTAAACGTTTTAAAAAAGGTCGCATGTGTATCAGATCCTGGCCACGGTGACTTCGTTCCCGTGAACATTCACGGACTGGAACACCAAATCATAAAAAATCAACTAATAACTTGTAGCCAACTTGTGCACGAGACACATCAGTATGTGAGAACTGTACACGCAGTCATTCACCAACACCAACATCAAACCATCAGACTGAGGTGCTGTACTTAATACTGCTCCTCCTTAACTTGCATCTGCTCAAGCTCCACCCAGTGTGTGTTATAACTCTTACATAACTTCCAAATATCACTCAGTTTTTCCTGATTGATGTGCACAATGTCTGTATAAAACATGCTTCCACTCACGTGTTCTCCATTGTGTCGTCTTGGGAAGATTTTCATCTCCATTGTCGACTCTCTCTTGCTTGTTAGGGATCTGAATCGACATCCAGATTTCTGTAAAGCTGCTTTGTGGCAATTTCTATTGCAAAAAAATCTCTGCAAAAATAAATAAATAAATAAATAAAATAGAAACGAATTACACATTACAGAATAAGGAAAATTATGTTATAAACCCCATGGCATTTTGGAAGTACAATAGGCAAAATAACAGAGATCAGTAGGAAATCTGACGCCACAATCACTAATTCTTTAGTCAGAAGCCTCAGTAATTGGCCAGACATTACCATTACAAAATAATTGGTACAGAAAAAGGAAGACTGCAATAGTCCTATGAGAACCTACATCAAAGAGCTGGATTCATTCATTTTAAATTGATTAATGATTTATAAGTAGTTATGACAAAGAGCAACTCATGCTGGCTCAACATACTTATCTGATGCTTCAAAGCTTTCCTTTAATAAGCTTATGATGTTTTATCAAAGCTCTATTTAAAAAAGAATAAGAGGTTTAGATTATGTATCAGAATTGGGTATTAGGATGTATTAGAACACGTTTAATAAAGGATGGAACTATATATATATATATATATATATATATATACAGATGATCAGGCCGGAGATTATCATACTGGTGATGCTGAATGCTGAGTGGTTGGAACAGATGAGAGGGGAAATGAGGTT
>JAOVVA010000044.1:2834779-2845158 GCA_028565275.1 Leiocassis micropogon
TGGTGATGCTGAATGCTGAGTGGTTGGAACAGATGAGAGGGGAAATGAGGTTGCTGCTGAGGTTGTTACATAAACAATTAATTTTGAAATTGTATCTTTAGGGACATTGCAGCCTGTCACTAGAGGGCTAAGGCAGGGGTAGCCCAGTGTTTAAGACATTTGAACAGTGTGGAAGGTCCCAGGTTCAAACCCCAGCACCATCATCTTTCCCCTGTGGGACCCTTGAACAAGGCCCTTAACCCTCAACTGCTCAGATGTATAATGAGAAAAAAAACCTAAGTCGCTCGGGATAACAGTACTTGCTTAATGCTGTTACTGTCACATTAAAACATTTGTCCTCATTTCATTGTTCAATCTTTTAAGTTTATTTAATATGAAAAATTGGGGAGGTGGCTCAAGATTTTTGCTCCATACTGTACATATAATTAAATAAAAAGAAAACATACCCACACAGGTAATTTTTTGATCAGAGACTTAAAGCCATAAATCCCTGTGAGGCCCTTATGTACAAAAAGCAATGAAAAAAAAAATATGACGGCCAGACTTTTGGCAGACCTTCACAGTGATACTTGGTATAGATGATAAAATAAGATTAATTGTGGTTTCGAAGTGGTGAGATGCCCGCGCTTTGCGCCGCGTGTCAGTGCCAAGCATCCCAGACGTGGGCGTAAAATCAATACTGCCGACGGAGAGGCTCTCAGACTGCCCGATGCCTCTTGACATCCTTTTCATGTGCATGAAATATGGACAGGTGCATCTTTGACTTTATTAGATTCTGCTATGCAAACGGACACTGACAAAGACAAGAGGAAGAGGAGCGCACGTTTGAGATTTGTGATTGGACTGCGTTTGCGGAGGCATTCAAGAGTGAATATGTCAGACGGGTTCTGTTTCCTCAGAAGTGGAGACGTGCTGTCTACTCGCCTTCATCCGCCCGCTCGTCTTGCTCTGTCTTAATGGAAGCTGACACGCCGTCACATCAGATCTTACGATCGTGACACGAGCAAGACGCTTTCCGTCAATGTTTCCTTTTAAATAAATAAATAAATGGAGGTAAAAGTGTGAATGAATAAATACGCACTAGTAAATAAAAGACTTTCTCCACCATTTCTCTGTCCCTTCTCCGAGCCCCACCTCTCTCTCTCTCTCTCTCTCTCTCTCTCTCACACACACACACACACATGCTGGACATGGTTCTCATTCGTGACGGCTTTTCTTTTGTTCTTTGACCATCTTTCTTTTCCTGTAACCATCCTTCTTCTGTCTTGACCCACATCCAAGCAGCACCCCTTTGTCTCCTTTGTTCTCTCGCCATCCGCGGCGCTGTAATTGATCGCGGCCCGCTTTGTGTAACTGTATACTCATTGTTCAATGGAGAAATGTAGAGGAGGAATGAAACTACGATAAGGCTCATGGCGAATTTATATGCGGTATGAATCAAACACACACACACGATTCTTTTAGTTCATACATGAAAGTTTCAAAGAGCGACAAGAACAACAACAGAGCCACTGCATGTCAACGTAACTAAAGAGGTTCAATATTCCAGACATTCAAGAGATTTGTGAAGGTGCTTTGAAATCAAAAAAAGATTACAGAAGAATAATAAACGTGTAACTCAGGAAATAAATAGTAGAAAGAAGCTTCCAGACTATAATAAACATTATCTAGCACTATAATGTACTATGGAACATTTTAAACACGATCCTCAGGTATGGAACTATTGCACTTCTTCACATTTCATTAAGGTTTAATTGCACATTTGATATCACAGTTTCTATATTGCACTTTGTTCTTTGACAATAAATAAGGAGTTTTTTTTTAAGCAGACACGTATGTACACTGATTATAGGTCTGTATATGAAAGAGATAAAAACTTACAGGGGTGAGACAGATATAATCTTTTCTTCCTATGATTTAATTGCCAGGTGGCACCTCCAGGGTCCGGGTTCAATTCCCAGCCAGGTTCGATTCCCGCCTCTGCGTGGACATTTGCACACACACCCTGGACATTTATGGACATTGCACATCTGCACATTCATGCATATTTGCACACACACTGGACATTTCTATTTAAATTCTATTTCAATTTCCTCGACTTTTTTATTTTTGTTCTTATCTTCTCTAGCTTTATGTTCTACAGCCAAAGTTTTTCTATATTTTATTTCTTATTTTATTCTATAATTTATTTCTTATATAGAGTATAATCTTTTTTTAAGGTCACGAGCAGTCGTATTAACATTTCACTGCATATCATACTGTGTATGACTGTGTATGTAAAATTTTTATTTGAATTTGTTTGCATGTTCTCCCCGTGCTTGATGGGTTTCCTCTGGGTACTTCGATTTCCTTCCCCGTCTCGAGCCCTAAATCTCCTGGTGGGATAGGCTCCAGGCCCCCTGCAATGCAAAGTGTGAGTGAGTGTGTGTGTTCAAACGCCAGTTTTGTTGGAAAAAAAAAACATTGCACTTTACATGAATAATGTAATGGAGTGCACTGTGTATTATATGCTGTGATTACCCTAAGGGGGAAAACCATCCCACACATTATCATAGTGGTCAAATGTGTTTACTGAAATAAACTCAGATTAATGTGTGGTTTTGTGTTAAATAATATTATATTATATAATATAATAAATAATATAAATAATATCTCATATATAATAGTATATTATATATACATATCATATATAATAGTATATTATATATACAGGCGGCACGGTGGTATAGTGGGTAGCACTGTCGTCTTGCACCTCCAGGGTCCGGGCTCGATTCCCGTCTCTGTGTGCATGGAGTTTGCATGGTTTCCCCGTGCTTGGTGGGTTTCCCCTGTACTCCGGTTTCCTCCCACAGTCCAAAGACATACAGATTAGGCTAATTGGCGTTTCCAAATTGCCCGTAGTGTGTGAGTGTGTGTATGTTTGTGTGCCCTGCGATTGGCACCCTGGCCAGGGTGTACCCTGCCTCGTGCCCTAAGTCTCCTGGGATAGGCTCCAGGCTCCCCGCGACCCTGAATACAGGATTAAGCGGTATAGACGATGCGTGAGTGAGAATATTATTTATACTAATAGTAAGTAATTGGCCACCCATGACTTTGTCGCTAGTTCACTGGTTTTCCTTCCTTGGATCACTGATGGTACTGTATGTCCTGACCACTGCAGACCAGGAACATCCCATAAGAGCTGCAGTGTTGGAGTTGGAGTGTCATCACAATTTGAACCTTGTCAACGGCACTCACATCTTTATGTTTGCCCATTTTTTTCTGTTTCCATCACATCAACTTTAGAGACAAAGTGTTTACTTGCTGCCTACTACAGTGTATCCCATCCATTTCCAAGTGCCAGAGAGATTGCGAGATATTGTAACTGTAGATACTCGGACCTGGGCAAAACTGTGATGCCTAGACAATTGGATGATGCATGTGGACAGTGAAGGCTGGCCCATGTAGTCTGATCCAACAGATGAGCTACTGTAGCTAAAATAGCTGAAAGGGTTAATGCTGGTTCCCCCCAAAAAAGATGTCAGAACACACAGTGGGTGGATCTACTTAATATTAGGTTATAATCATTCATTTAAATTAAAATATTCGTTTATTATCACGAATATCATTCCTTCAATTTGTGACCATATGACCAACAATCTTAACCTGATTTTTAGTACAGTATAAAAATTTAATTGATTCATTGGTGAATCAGATTGCTTTGAAGTCTTAATAGCAAAAAAAAAAAGGTGTGTCTCAGTCAGGATGAGCTATCCACTCAAATCAGGTTTTTAAACTGTCCATTACATCATTCTCAACTTAACACTGAAGTTCAAGTCCACACAATCAGGTGGTATGAGACATGGATCAATGTTTGAAAAAGTTTAGGGACATAATGGAAGGAATGGAAGTGGAGTTGTCCTTCACGATAACTAGACAATGAACTAAAGGGTTGAGATGTGATATCTTCATTGTTAAATGTCATCCAGTTTTTTGTCTGTTGTTATAAGTCGCCAGCATCCGACATCAGGCAGCACATGTTCTACAGTGTACCCACCTGCTGGCGTCATTACCATAGCAACCAATGCAGATAGCTCAACAATGTATCTGATTTGGGCTGCCAGTTTGAACAGAGCCAAATCTGATTCGATCGCTTCCAAATAACGCAATTAGTCCTAAAGATCAGACGTATCAGCTGAAATGAATCAGATTAGCCTGCAGTCTGAACAAAGCACTTAAAAAAACATGTAACTCCATGTTGTTTTTAACAATTAGCCACATTCAGTCAATCCACAATGGAGAATTCTGTTGCAATGAAATTCTAAATAATGTGTAATGTAGCTAGCTAATGCACTTAATTTATAGCCACCTTTCTAATGCTAAACATATTCACATTCTAATGCTGAACATGCACATGTATGTGCTCGCTATTCAAAGCAGGGAAAAATAAACAGAGTAATTCAGCATTAGTATGGGTATCAACAAGTGCTATAAAATGTGTACTTTCTGGCCCAGCCTAAATCCATCACGTCAGTATAATTTTTCCGACTGATCATTCCTGCATCTGAGGGGAAAATTAATCTACAAAGGTTTTTTACTACTATTAAAAATAAATAAATAAATAAATAAATATTACAACAACAACATTAATAATAATAATAATAATAATAATAATAATAATAATAATAATCTGTAAGAAATATATTTTTATATTTATTTAAATAATTTACTATTATATTATGTAACAAATGCTGTTTCAAAAAGCAGACATTCCAGCAAGCAGATTTTTTTTTCATATATAAATAAGATAATCATGTTAATAAAAAAGACATACAAATAAAAAAAAATTTGAAATATAAAAATGTGCACTAAATGCGAAAACTAACATGTGAAGTGTCTAAAACCCACATCATGTTCATGTGACATTTCTATTTCTATTTCAATTCAAGGCTTAAACCAGCTTAAACCAGTTTATTTATGTTTTTTTTCTTTTTCTCCCACTCTCCTAAACACGGAATGATGGATGCTTTGGGAGATGTTTCAAAATTGAGTTGCTGAGGTTTACATCAGCTACATACTGACTTCCCAGAACCCATTAGAAGAAAAAGACGAACTAAAGAGCGCAATCGTGGAGGCTGATTAAATTGGCCGTTTTTTAATGACAGCTGCAGCCAGGATAAAGACTCACTTTAAATTCGCAAACGCAACAGTATCACAATTGTAGTTTTCTATAAATACATTTATGTGCGATGCAAACATCTGGGTTCGAAGGAAAAAGAACCTTGCTAAAAACTCAATGGTGCAATTTTCATTTGTAGGCATCCAGATGTGAGAGTTTAATTATAGACGAGGCGTTTTATTACAGACGCCATTCTGAGAAGCTAAACATTGTAACCGGTGCTTGAGGACTATTTTTAGAAAGCGTTTGGATCAGTCTCCTCTGTAAAGTAATATGGAAAATGTTTTTGACAGACTATATCAATTAAAAGTGATTGGAACTATCTGCAGTATTTTTATGGATTTGATTGGTTTAATTGGTTCTTTCTTAGATGTGTTTTAATGAGATTCTCAATTCTGATTGGCCTGAGAGAGATTGGTTACACTTCTATTACAACATTGTAGTAAAGCAGTAAATGGACAGTAAATTTGACAATAATTCATTGTTTATTATATTATAATGCTCTGTTTTATGTCTTCTTTATAAGAAAAACTGATGATTATCGACACAACACATCAGAGATCAAGGGAGTGAGCTTGTTTCATGGATGTTCTGCCACATTAAGAGTAGCTAAAAATGGACACAAATACGGCCGCCCCTAGAGACAAAGTGCAAACAAAAGTGAAGACACAAACATTATGGAAATGGGCTGCAAATACAAAAACACATGCCATGCAAAAAGAAAAAAAAAATGCTGCAAAGCCAAAAATAGACAAGCAGAAAGAAAAATCGAGGACTGTAAGGGAGTGATGAATTTGACTTAGTGGCGACCCAGACCTGGAAGCACTAACCAACGAGATGTCAATCAGTGTTTCCAAGATGTACATACAGTATACAAAATGAATGGTTAGTTTAAAAGTCATTAGTATCATGTATTATAATGGAAACAGAGAATGAGGGTTGTGTAGTAAATAAGAGCAATTGATTTAAATCTAGTTGTTTAAACTGGTTTGTATGTGTTTGGATTTGCAGCATTATCTTTTTGAATGTGTTTTTGTACTTGGAGCACTTTTCTGTAATGCTTGCGCTTTGACTTTGTGTTTTTGAATTTGCAGCACGCTTCCGTAATGTTTGTGCTTTGCCTTTTTTTTTGTGCGTTTTTGTATTTGCAGCATTTATTTTTGTATGTGTTTTCACCTTTGTGTGTGCCTTTGTATTTGCAGTATTTGTTTCCATAATGTTTGTACTTTCACTTTTGCTCGTAGGGGCCACCAATACACAAAGTGTTTTATAATGAATAAAAAAATTAATAAAAATAAATCATGAAGAAAAATGCTGCAGTACAAGAAGCATATAACAGTTAAAGCCACAGTGTTCATGGAAAACAATCCTTTTTTGTTGTTGTTGTTGTTGTTGATACCAGTAAATCCAGTACACATCAGGCTGCACCACACCGCTCGGACATTGATCAATTTGCACCTGATTGTTTTATTCCTTATTTAGCTTACTTTGATGTTGTGCTCCTCCATTTTTTTTTGTTGTGCTCTGCCCATTTATAGGTCAAGATGCTTTTCTAATAAAACTTAAATTGCCTGTTTGAATCTGGGGCTTTTTTCATCTTCTGTAATGACCCTCATCGCTGTTTTGAGTTTCTCCTTTATAATTCGGCCTAATTTTGTGCCTGAGGGCGAAGCGGTGAAAGAAGACTTAATGGTGCGTTCATGTGTAGGTCATTGCTGAATTTCAAAGACTGAATTAGACGCCATTAACTCAGAGGTCTTCGGGGCTGTCATCACATTCCTGAGTTCACCATAACAGAGAAAGCAAAGGTGCAGAAATAACAGAAGCGACTAACACGCATCTTTGAAACATAGCATAATTGAAAGGGAAAAGCTCTTGCTGGAGGGCGCTGAGTAATCTGTCTTAATGTACAGAGGGCATTGTTCCGTGAACCCTCTAATTCAGCACTGTTACGACCTCAGTGTTGCTTTTCGCCCTGTAAGAAGCGGAGACTGTGTGAGCGCTAATGAAAGGGTTGAGCGAAGATAGATTAGCCAGGTTGACTGTGTTGCAAGAAGAGAATTATTCTGGCTATAGCTAAATTAACCTACTCGGGTTAGATCTCTGGCGAAGGATATTCCCTGAAGAGCGTAAAGTCACATTTAAAAACGTGGGGTGTAATTAATTTGAAGAAGAAATAACAATGTTGCTGAAAAGCCAGACCGGCTTTTATTTCATGAAACGATCGTTCCTTTCCACAGGGTTAATTTATGCACCTCTTTACAGCCCTGCTGTAGTTTAGTGACTCTTTCCAAAGCCAAGGAAAATACTTGGTTAGCACCAAGACACCGTTCCCATAGTAAAGAAGCCAGTTTTGTGAAACATGCTCAAGACCATCAGTGACCACTTGCAGAAAGGAAAGAGGAAAGACAGAAGTTGGTGACTCATAACAGTATGAGCGATTAGCAGCGCGCTTTAATTACATAATAGTAATACAGTTTAAACAGCGGAAAAAGCACCGACACTCTTGTTTCCTGCTGCTCCATGGTGTGCTGTCAAGTAACACGTGAATATTATGTTATTAAAGCACTATTAATGACACTTAAGAGCTAGGATTATCTGTGACACAAATCATCATAATTCCGTGCCGTAATAATTACCATGTTAATATAGGCAGCCCTCCCGAGATACGCTGACTTGCCACATGTCGAATAAAGTGACAGGCGCACTGCGTCATGCAGGTGACAAATTATGGAAAAAGGGAAAAAACCTGAATAATAAGTGCAGAAACACAGTGGGGGCGTTTATTTCTGCTAACATAGTACAGCCTCGTTTTTCCTCTTAGAGCGAAGTGTCAGTGCAAATCAATACAACATTCTTCTGATTGATCTGCACCTCTTACCAGTACAAATGATGAAACATTTCTATTACAATGTGCATGGGCTCTTCCACGATGACTCCGCCCATTTCAAGAGGGCAGAAAGGACTACTGAATAGTTTGATCAGGACCACAGTGATGTAAAATGCATGCTATGGCCAAGGGAACTTTTACTGAAATGGCATATTAGACGAAGTGCGTTCCGTCACCATCATCAAATAAAATCAACTGAAGGGATATGTTTTGGAAGAAAGGAGTTTATCTCTTCAGTATAATTCTAATGACTTTTAGACTTGGTGCAACAAAGCTGTTCTAGTGGCCATTGGTGGCCCAAAACCTTACTACTAAACTGTATACATATATATATATTTTTTTTTGTTATATTGTTGCATTCAGAATTTCAATCTTTATTAACTTTTGTTTATTAACAGTGTCACCTTGAACCTCCAGGTCCTGGGTTCAATTTCTGCATCGGGTCTGTGTGCATGGAGTTTGCAAGCTCTCCCCGTGCTTGGTGGGTTTCCTTCGGGTTCTCCGGTTTCCTCCCACAGTCCAAAAACATGCAGATTAGGTTCCGTAATGTGTGAATGTGTGTGTGAATGTTGACTGGAGGTCCTACTACGGTTGTACAATTGAGAATAAATACAGTGGTAACCATTTGCCTCCACTGGTCACCATTGGACTCCACAGTCCCTAGTTGGATGACAAAATGGATGGAGATTAACTTTATGAAGCCATCTATCTACCTTGAAAACAACCCCAAGTATCAGACTTCCTGTCTGAGTTGATGTCATAATTTTTAGTGGGGAAAAATGGCTTTGCATGTTTTCTTCATGATATGTACCATTTGTGATAGCAGGAACGATCATGATTCATAGACTTTCCACAATATTACCCTCACTCAGTCATTCTCTATATTGATTATCCTGTACAGGGTCGGAGCCTATCCCAGGGGACTCGTAGCATAATGTGAGATTTGCCAGTGCATCACAGGGCACGAGCACACACACTTACACACTACAGTCAATTTGGGAACGCCAATTATCCTAATGCATATCTTTGAGAGTGGAGTGTGGGAGGGAACCAAAGTAGCTGGAGGAAACAATACAACTTTACACACACAGATCTGAGACGGATTCGAACTCTCCTGGGGGTGTGAGGCCACAGTGATAACCATTTCACACCACCCTATTGTGGATTAATTTCCTATAACAGCACCCTCCTCCACAAGTTCTTGTATTCCTTACTTAATTTAAATCTACATGAGTAGTTACAATAGTGTAGACAAGGACTGATATTTGTGTAGAAAAGGACATTCTATAAGCTGTGAAGTGCCACTCGGAAAGTAAAGTCAAGTTTATTTGCCCCTTTATACTAGGAGATGCCACATCTGGCACAGTTTTCACACCAGATGCCCTTCCTGTCACAACCGACCCAATTACTCCAGGATTGGGACTGGTACTGAATCTATAGATTAAGGGCCTTGCTTAAGGGCCAAACATTGTTGACCCAGAATTAGCAGGGTTTGAACCCCCCTCGACCCTCTGATCAGCAACCCCAAGCCTCAACCGTCTGAGCCAGCACTGCCCCCAAGTCAGGTTTATTTATATAGTACGTTTCAAACACAGAAACTAATTAAAGTTCTTTACATAAGTAAAGAGAGCAAGGTCAATTTAGTATTAAACTATGCATTTTGGGGGAAAACCTGAAACCAAATCATTTCTTTAAATAGCTTTTGCAGTGATACTGTCCAGCTCTAGGGGTTCGAAAATTATTAGGAAAGTTCATATGTACTTTTAAAAACTTACTTTAGATCTTTCTTCTTACTGAAATGACATGCAAATGAACAACCTTTCAATTTTAGACCTACCGTGCGAATACTAATGAATGTATCCCTGGATGAACAGAGACCATTATGTTTTAGATATACAGTATATTCCAATTGCAGCTTAAAAATGAACCTATTTCACCCCCCAACAAAATTATTAGCATTTATATAGATGTGATTGTGGATGCTGTTTGGCTAATATTGCCGAGATTTGTATTGGGCAGCAGGTATGAGAATGCTGGATGGAGTATAGAGTTGAAGCGGTCACTTTTTTGATACAAATCATACTGATGTCACATGATGAAAGTCAGGAGAGTGGATTTGGTGTGTGTGTGTGTGTGTGTGTGAGAGAGAGAGAGAAAGTCCTTTTAATGTTTTATTTGTAGTGTTGAATACAGTGAGCAGTGGGAAAACGGTGTGTGTGTGTGTGTATGTGTGTGTGTGTGTGTGTGTGAGAGAGTGTGTGTGAGAGTGTGTGTGTGTGTGTGTGTGTGTGTGTGTGTGTGTGTGTGTGTGTGTGTGTGTGTGTGTGTGTG
>JAOVVA010000044.1:2846673-2863345 GCA_028565275.1 Leiocassis micropogon
TTGTCTACTGAAGCTGGCACAATCTCCAGATGCCTCGGGATGGGTAGAAAAATAAAGAACAGGTGGAAAGAATTAGCGTAGTTATACATACACAAACATATACACATATACACACGCACACATACTCATATACACATATGCAAGTTGACTGGTTCTTCTCATCCTTTGGCCCTGTGTTGACCTGCATATGAACTTGAACTTGAAATTGAACTTGAATCCTTGCCGATGTTTGCCACTGAGTGGATGCCACCACATTCACACTTACCTGGAAAAGGTTTAGTAGTACCCATTTTAGTAGTCCCTGAGAAATCAAAACTGTGCTCAAACTGGCTTCGTGTAGCTGCTGCAAAACATTTACTCTTACCTAGAAAGCCAAAACCAACATACCCTGTACCATATATCCCCTTCAAACCTGTAGCACTGCTTGACTCAAACCATCATCCATCACTTCACAAGGAAGACTTGCACTATCCCCATTTAGGCTATTGTTTAGTCTGTAGTCTTACTAGAACATTCGGTTTCCTGGGTCAGGTGAGTCACAATCCCATACAAGGACTTGCAAAACTTCTATTTAGGTTATGACCAGCAATAAGTTGTATCAGCAAAACTGTTTCTTGATGGTCCCCAAAAGAAGCCTAGATATGGACACAAATGTACAACAGGACAAGGTTAAGTGGTTTCTAACAGCACCCTAAATCATTCAGGCTTATGGATTTTTTTCCTATGTGCCTCTTGATTTGCAGGTTGACCTGATTCTAGCCCTCTGGCTCCATTGTTCAGGTCTAGCTGGAGGGTAAAGAGTATGAGCAGGGGAGTTGTGTTTTAGCCAGGCCTCTAGGCGGCTTTTTTTTTTTTTTTTTTTTTTTTTGCAGGGTCAGCAACTGCAACATCCAATGCTGCGCCAAGCCAGATAAATCAATGAAACCCAATTAGACAGAGGAGAAAAGAGAAGGTGAAAAGCAAAATGGAGCTGAGATGAAGGGGGAAAATGACTTGATGTTTAGTTTTACGTTCTTGCCATCAAAAAAACAAAACAAGGCATTTTAAGACACACTGTACACCTCTTATGCCAACCTGAATAAAAAATAAAAAATAAATTTAAAAAAAGGCAAAAGATAAATAAACACTGGTCAAACTAATCGCTTTTGCATATTTGCACATATTTATCTGAGTTCATTTTACTCACGTTTCGTTTTAGTATCTTCCCATCCATCACTCTTCTTAGCATACATATGCAATTGACACAAATATAATGCATATAATTTGCCTTAAAGGATTTAAATATGTTTTAAACCAACTTGAGAAAGCAGTACAGGATGTGGTGTATTGGAGAGACTGCATATATAGCATATTGTATTTGACACATGAATGCAGAAATTTGTTTCCTGAGCTTGCCGCAATATAAAGTAAATTATCTCTGACCAATATTTTAATCGCACCATGACAATATGCCAACATATAAATTTTCTCATAAAGCCATGACTAAAATAAATCACTAGAAATTCACTGCATTATTTATAATACATACAATATGTGCATTAATATTTAATGTCTTTTATGGCAGCCACTGACATTTCATATGGATAATATGAACAGGTAGAACAATATATGATTTGATGAATATATGATGATAAGTTTTTGGTATGCTATGTTATAATCTGTGTTTGCTTCAGTTACTCAGGTCTAACCTCAGCAACGTTACGTGGCAATAAAATAAAGTCAGCTGACGACCTGAATGTACTGAATGACCAGGTTATTACATCTATGGAGCTTTTCCTCCCTGATGGCATGGGCACGCAGTACCTCCAGGGCTCAAACTGTATAAGAGGGACTCTAGAAGCATGAGAAATCATTTGCATACATGCATTGACCATCAATTTCTGACCTTCTGAGTCCTGACCTTAAGCCCATTGAAAGTATTTAAAAAGGGCTTTAGAAGACTTTATCTAGTGATTCAAGTCTCCTTCAATGCAACATCTCAGCCAAAATCTGTTTGCAATTCCCCTTTAAATTTCATTCGAGCATACTGGCAAAAGTTACAGAATAATATAGGATATAAAAATAGGACACATAGGGGATATATAAAAATAGGGGACATTTTAACACATTGAACAATGAGAGACATAACCGTCTTCCTTTTTGTCTTTTAATAAATGCAAAAAGGGAACAAAGTTTCCATGATTATAAAAGGATAATGAGCACACTACTTAAACATTCTAAGTGCTTCATTCGGTGGCCTGTTAAAAAGGATGTGTTTCCATGCGGAGGTAATGAGCAGACGATAAGGAAGTGATTAGCATTGCAGAATCAACGGAGGAACCGAGAGCTTTATGCGAATCTTAAGGTCAAATTTTCAATTCTGTTAAAACAGCAACTCATTTAGGCCTTGCTGACTTGCTGGCACTGTAATTGCTTCATTTTCCAGAACGGCTGAAATAAAAACCAAGCTAGATAAGATTGATATATACGAAATTGATGAGTTTGTGTCCTGCGGTAATTGCGGCAATTAATTTTCAATAATGCATATATGGGAAAAAAAAAAAAGAATTTTGAATACAGTAATTAACCACTTGACAGTGCAATGTTTATTTTCCATTTTGTTATTATTCGTTGTATTGTTATTTTGAACTGAAAGCTTTGCAAATTTTATAGAAGGTGGGAAAAACAGACGGTCCTTAATAACCCTATTAATACACTACTCTACTGGCTTAACCTCAGGCTTTTTTTTTCTTTTTGAGTTTACAGAATGACCATGAATAAAAAGTGGACAGTCGGGAAATGAGATCCAATTATCAAAAACCAGCCAGATGGCCTTTTTTTTCTGTCCAGAAGTGATTTCATTAATCCAGGGTTGAATAATAGTTTGGGGAACATTGTATTCAGTTTGAGCAAAATTGCTGTAATATTATCTCGCTGTATAACTCTATAATTCACGCAGTCAGTCAGTTCAATCTTTTCAACAAATCCATGAAAGTTCACATAAGGTGTTCTAGATGGCCCTTTTCATTACAAGTCTCATGAACCCAAATAGCTATTTGTGGAGGTTTAACCCTACATGTGTCAGCTGTCCTAATGACAACTTTATTCAATATTGATATCAAGTTCCCATAACATCTAAGTACAAGGGCTTATTGTACATCTGGACTTATCAGACTTCAATAATCCTCGTCCCATTTTTGGATCAGAAAGAAATATTTACGTTTCTAGTATTTTATTGTCATGACATTAATATTGAGGTTGTTGTGATTTTTTTAAAATAAAACAATTAAATTAAGCTCACTTTACTGAATTGATTAAGTGTTGTTGTTGGGTTTTTTTTCAATTCTATTGAAATGATAATGTTCTTCATCCATCCATCCATCTAGGAACCTCTGAAGCCCAGATAGGGACCATGGAGGCCAACAGTGATTACAATTGCATTTGTTCTTATTTTACAACTGTGGTAGGACCTCTGGTCAACACTCACACAAGAAATCACACACTACAGGCAATTTGGGAATGACAATTAGCCTAATCAGCATGTCTTTGGACTGTGGGAGGAAACTGGAGTACCCGGAGGAAAACCACTAGATTTAACAAATCCAAACTATGATTATCAAATAATTTCTAAGACCAAGCCTTTGATACAGGTGGTTGTACAGTTCTTTACTTATTCTTCCACTCACAAATTTAGCTTGTATCTGCAGTTAGTTTGCATGCTTTTGTAGAGACATCCCACCTTTTATTCACTCTCTATACCAATTATCCTGTGTTGGGTCACGACAAACCTGGATCCTTTCCCAGGGAACTTAGGGCACAGGGCAGGATACATCCTGGATGGGGTGCCAACACATACATGCTACAGTACACGAAAAGCTGAACTTGGAGACATTATTAACCTCCCCACAATGCTACTACAAATCCTAGCAGCAATATGCAACCAATTCTTACACTGGTCTATGCATGAAATGTTTCACCTTTAGGCTACACATTCTGGCTGCTGCATTTCTCAAAAAAGAAAAAAGCGAGAGAAAAAAAAAGACCCTGGAATGTATACACCAACAAGAGAAAAACTAGAAGTGACAAGGGCAATTCACTCGCAAGTGTGAATATAGAGGGAATAGCATTGTTGATTGTCTTTCAGGACAGTAGGCAAATCCTGTCTGCTAATCAGACTAAAGAAAAGCAGGTAATAAACCGAAAGAAGTGATATGTTAAAGTGTTCCTTCGCTTAGAAAAAGGTGGTGTTAAGGGGGTTTATCCAGAGTTGCATCACTTAATGGTAAGCGTTATTTGAGAGCATAATTTGAGCCTGGGAATTTAGTCAGATCTTGATTAAATATAATTAGCAGTTAAATTAGAAGTTAACAGAAATCCGTGTTAATACTGAATCTGTAAGAAATGCTTTTACTTGAAACATTTTCATGAAAATTGGCTCCAGTTGACCAGTTTGTTCGGTGTGGAATAAACACAGATGGAATGGCCTTAAAATGGACAAAAGCAGCTTTAAAGAAGCCTAAATATGCTCTTATAAATGTTTATAAAAGGTTCTGTAGGTGTCATGTAGCATTATGAATGTTTGCTGTTCTTTGTTGCAAAGGTTGCCGTTGCTTCAACTCGCACTACCTAGTTTTTTTTTTTTTTTTTTTTTTAAGGATGTTTGAAATATAGTAATATAACAATCACAAGCACTCTGTGAACAATGAGGACTCGTTTGATGATTGTAATGAAAGAAATATACATTTCCACAAAATAAGGTGCTGCAACCAAGTGGAACGTACTGATATTAGCCCATTTGACAGCAATAATGACTTGCACAGATTGGTGTAAAAATGTCCTTCCAGATATACATGTTCATTTCCATGCACCTATTTATTACAAGTAATGTTATGATTCTTTACTGATTAATTCTCGTCACGGTTTAATGAGAGAACTGGAATACTGGAGATATGCTTACTTAGCTGAAATAATGGATATACACTTCAGATAATGAAAAACTTATGTTTGAAAATTAGCGTGCCATTTGTTGTTTTTCCCCTCCGCACTTTGCAATATCATAGGATAAATTTACCAAAATTTACTTGTCACTCTGAGGGACCTAGCACTGACTCGACGGGCTCATATTGTTCATGTAGTACAAAAGCCGAGAACGGCAATTTGGCATAAGAAGTGTATAATCAGAGAATTACACTGACCCTCGGAGAGCTCCATTCACCACACCACAATAAAGCCTGATTGGAATTGATAGCTCTTTTCAAAGCCCAGATGCTCTCTTCTCTACTGGATATTGTTTTATGAAATATCCTTTGACATGGACGAGAATGCCAGCGGATTAAGAGGAAACTGGCCTGGTTTACAGGAGGTGGTGAGGTTGGAGGAAGCGCCATTTTGCTGATTCCATCATCGGAAGTGAACGTTGTAATGACAAGATGATGAGCAACAAAGAACCACACAAACTTCACATACATTAATGTTTGTGATGATGTCAGACTTCTTACCAGATTTGTGCAATTGGATAATGATTTGACCTTTTGTATGCTTCCATCTTATGATATGTGATTAATTTTCATATGACTAAACTTTTATTAAATGTATTATTTTGTTTCACATGCATTGTATCAAGTGTTTTAATATTTGTTTACTTTTCTGTGCATTATTAAATAACTTGTTAAAACTATATATTAGATATGCATTAGATAGTGATGAAGGTGAAAGTGTGCTCAGAAGCCTTCGTCTGCACATATTGTGTTGTTTGCAATATCAAAACAGCTGCAACACGTTGAACAAGATGTACAGATGCAAAAGCAATAACTTTACATTTTGTTCTACCTTTGAAGCTGCACAAGGCAAATCCCAAGGCAAAGCCAAATTTGGTTATTGAAAACGCTCTATGACTCAACTCATGAAAATGAGCTGAAATATTAAGTTGTTTTAGTCGGGGATTGTTCTTGAATACTTCATGAATACTTTTAATATATATATATTTTTTTTTTTGCTTTATTTTGTTATGAAGTTTGTCTAGAAACAAATTAACACCAATCTGAAGAAAATCTTAATGATAAAAGTGGTTAATGACTTGTAACTTTACTTGGACTTATCGGTCGGGAATTCACCTGTGTCTTGTGAAAGACTTGGTCTCACCTCTGCTAATTACCGCTTTTGAGTGGCCAAATATTAAAAAAAAAATGCTACTTGATAAATAAACAATGCATTTGCTTGCCTTTCTAAGAGCTACACAATCATAGGGTGGCATGTCCAATGTCCTATTTAACTCCAAAGTAGTGTTATTCCAGAAAACTACAACAAGCCATAAGGGAGGCTCATTAGGACAGGAATGGAGCAGTGGAAAGGACAATTATAAGGTTTATATGGCAAAAAAGGATTTTTGTTTAAAGCAAATAAGTGGAATCTAACTAATTCCTAACAAACAGAGACAAAGTGTAAGTACATAAAATGTTTTTACAGTTTAAAAAAACATATATATTTTACTACATACTGCAATGATTTTTTTTATGAGTTAAAAGCCCTGCTGCATTGCACCTCCAGGATTGGGGGTTCAAATCTCCCCACTGGTCTGTGTCCATGTTCTCCTCATGCTTGGAAAGTTTGCTATACTGGTTTCCTCCCACAGTCTAAAGACAGGCTTCGTCGGCTGATTCTCATTTCCAATTCACGCCTAATGTTTAAATGTGTGTGTTTATGCACCATGCACAATGACCTCCATCTTGTGCCCTGAGTTCCCTTGGTTTGTGTCCCCTGTCAATCCCTATATGATATAAGCAGTGGATGAAAGGAGGGAAGGGGAAAATGTCTATCTGTGTGCACCAGAAAGTCTTAGTTTCTAAAGAAACAAAAGACTGGGGCCAAAAGAGGAAAAATGTATCTTCCTTTTGTAATGCCTGAATTAATCTGGCTAGTTTCATGATGTTTTGTGTGGGTTTTAATATGTAGTTGGGCTGGGCAATATAGTGAGACCTGGTAATGGTATTGCTTAATGATATTAGCTTGTCCTTGCGTACCTCACTGGTGATAGGAAAAACACCCATTGTATCCAGTAAAGCAGAACTACGGCATGTCGAACACTACTTAAAACCGTACGCTGTAAGATAGTAGACTGGATGACTTCATGTTGTCAACTCTGAGCTGCCCATAACAGGAAAAATCTACAAATTCATAAGATAGTAGCCTACAGCAAATGCCAACAGACATATCCTCTTGACATAATATTTCTTTGAGGCTATGTCATTATTAATGACATTCTGCCCCACTAAAATTAATGGTCGTATGCCAGTGCTAGAAAAAAAGAGATACAGTACAGTAGAGAAGGCCAGTTTCAAGAAAGTCCTTCACGTCTCTTGAATTTCAAAAGCTAGTTAAAAGTAAAAACTGCTAAATAATATAAGTAATTTTACTAAGCCATTTTAAAACAATTCTATTTCTCAATGCAAACATTTGTTGTTATCCTAAAGCCAATATGTCTTATGTGGAATTGGCTTTGTTCCAATAATATGATAATATGATTCAATATTATCATATTAAAAAATTATCATATCAATATAAAAAAATAAATTTTTTTATTTAATTTGTTTGTTTTACTGTCAGAAAAGTTACTTTAAGTTATTATTCATCCCCTGCTTAGAGTAGGGATTGGTAAGTTCACCATGAGCCAGTATCCGTGTAGAAACATCAGAAGTAACCTATTTATTTATTTATTTATTTGATGGTTTCATACTGGTTTCATTAGCTTTATACTTTTATTATACATCATATTATTACGCATCTGCAAAAAGCTCCAACAGATGTTCTACCAGTCAGTGGTGGCCAGTACTCGCTTCTATGCTGCAGTCTGCTGGAGAAGGAACTCCAAAAGCAGAGACGGCACTCGACTGAACAAGGTAGTCAGGAGAGTGGAATCTGTGGTTGGCTTTAAGCTGGACTCACTGGAGCTGGTGCTGAAACAGGGGACCTTGAACAAAATTCTGTCCATCATGTCCAGCTGCAATCATCCACTGTATGGAGTTTTTGCCAAGCAGATTTATTTATTTATATATGTTTGGAGCATGTTTGGTGGCAAACGTCTGTCACAGAGATCTTCTACTGAGAGATTCAGGAAATACTTTGCTCCCAGGGCCATATGCAGTTTTAACACCTCTTTCCAGTGCCTGGGGACGTGATTGGGATTCTGGGTCAGATGGTCCCTCAAACACTACTCATTCTCAGTTATACAAGTAACTCTCCTTCATAACACACTCACTGTTCATAGTCATATCTATCTATATATCTATATATCTATCTATATATTTTTTGTTTGTTTGTTTTAAACAATGGTATGTTAATGATCGCTGCAATCTTAGCACAATAGCTGTTTTGTTAGATATTTTTATTTTTTTATTTAAGTTAGAGTATCAATCTTCTTCCTCTACAAGACTGGATGATTGCATGTCTTACTATCCTCGCTACTGGATGTTTGAAATTTCCTTCACGATCAATAAAAAATCTATAGCTAGTCTATCTATCTATCTATCTATCTATCTATCTATCTATGATACTTTTTATACTACTGTTAAAAATTCTATTATTATAACTAAGAATTAAGCGCAAAGTAAACTTTCTACTTTCTTTCCTCACTGAAGACTTTCTGCAATAACGCTAATATTACTCGATATAAATAAGTGGTAACTGGGTCATGATCTAATTTACAATATACTAATTGGCCTCCAGTAGCTTTTCATTTTTCATCCATCATTTATCAACATCAATCAGTTTGAATGTTAGCACTCCTTCCTCATGCAACTCTAAAACCAAGACCTAGCAATTTAATATGTGTGCCATAAATAGCAGGGAAGAGCAGGTCATTGTAGTGATTACAATCATTAAAGCACACAAGCAAATGAAACAGGGTCATGTGATATACTGTAGTGCATCCCATTATTACCCCCGTAACCCCCCTGCCCCCGCCTGGCTGCCTGCCTGCCCCCTTCACCGATTAGACCTTCCAGCTTAATGAAGAATAAAATACCGTGAGGGGCAGAGAGAAACGCTGGAGCTGAATCTAGCCTCTTGCTCTGCGCAGCGTGACTGCATTAATCAAAGCCGTAAAGGGTGCTTTCTTACTCTAGATCTAATAAGATTAAGCAAATAATACCATTACAACGATGTGAATTAAGAACACTCTGCTTCGGTATCTCTCCAGTTCGATATGATTTATATCAAACCACACGAGACGTGAGAGCTGGTTTGAATGATTGGCATTATTCATTTTGATTTGACTGTTGAGGAGGGAGTTAGTAACAAGATTTTACGCTGCCTAGCAGTCAATTAGATGCCGGCTTCTGGGGTAATAACTCAAGGAGAATGAAGAATTCTTATGAGGCACCAATTGATTTACTATCAACATACACACGACACAGCTGTCGTATTGTCTTATCATGCAACAACATATTCCTTTACAAATCTAAGGATCAGTTTTACATTTCCACTGAATGAAATGCATAATGAACGTTAACCAATCATAACGGGTTCGTACTACAGCGCAGTTGAGTACTCGGATGGGGTGTTGATTACATTTCTATAACAGCAGCCAGCGCCATCTGTAACATACTGTACATTCTAAATTTATCTTAACAAGCTAAAGTGTTTAAACACTTTCTTCACATCATTTCTAAAGTAAGAATTTGTATGATGGACTCGCCACTTTATTTCATTCATTCATTCATTCATTCATACCATAACAGTTTGTTTTTACTGTACAAACAACAAAGGCAAACAGAAAATCAGTTTTCTATACAGAGATATATTTAACATTACTGCTGCTATAATATATGTGATTACTAAACATATAGCTATAAATGAAAAAAAAAATATGCTGTGCCTTTTTTTAAAATAAATGTATTGCCCCCCCCAATGAATAAATAAATAAATAAATAAATAAATAAATAAATAAGCAGATTATAAAAATGTATTTAAAAAAAAAAGAGAGAGAAAAACTCCACAGATGGGATAACCGGGTCATTCAGTATGTTCAGGTCATCAGCTGACTTCATTTATTGCCACATAATGTTGACGCAGCCATTGCTCTGCAGTAGGGTCAATCTGGACTCATCAGACCGCATGAGTGGCCACATGACCACATTATTTTCAGATTAGTTTCACTAAGAAGTGGTTTTATTATTGCCACACAACTGTTCAGTCTCAATCCTTTAAGTTTTCATCACACCCTGTGTGGAAATTCTCTCAATTTCGTTTTTAATCATAGATGTTATTTCTACTGTTGTTCTTTTATGATGCAACTTGACAAAGTGTATAAGCAATTTCCATTTATTGTTTCTTTGTTCCTGGTCACATTTCTTCCACAAAGTTAACAAATAAGCACTATCCTTCCAGGTTTTAATGATGTCTTGGACACTTCTTAACCCAATTCCAGCAAATCTCCTCAACTGTTTTTCTTTGCTTGATGATAGCCAATAATTTGACTCTTCTGTTTTTGGCCAGACAGTGTATTGCATGCATGTAATTTTTGGCAACTTGCTGTAGTTTAAGAAAATACACACTTTGTGGCATGATGTTGCTTAAAAATATTCACTGTGATTGATTATTTACCTAAATCAGATCCTTTAGGTCAAAAATCATCGCTGAATAGTAAGAATGCCTTTAAGTACATCACTGTAATGTCTTTTTCCAAGTCAAAAGGAATTAGTATTGTACATGAAACCTTAGATGGGAGTTAGAGAAGTATTCCAGTGAGCACAGACATACACACAGACAGGGCTGTTTTGGATGTACTGTACGTGCTCAGGCTGCTTTCAGACTCCAGCTGTGCACATGCATCAGCAGAGATGTGAGGACTCAATAAGGACATGGTGGACGTTCTGTAGGATTAACGAGTGTCCTGCTCTTCACTCTATGCACTTCACAATGATTTTTTTTTTTTTTTTGCATATATGGATATTATGTAATGTAATGATATTACCTGCAGATGTGCAGTGCTTTTGGGCACCATCAAATTCTGGGTCAGAATACTGTACACCATAGTGCTAGTGCAGGAATTCTAAAATTAGACAGTATGTTGAGAAACTAGAGTATACCAATAAAATCAAGTCTCGTAACAACCAAAACCCCGTTTACCATTTTTGCCGAATGAAATGATTGAGATGATCAAACTAATTTTAATATTACACAAAACTAACCTAAGTAAATACAAAATGCAGCTTTTAAATGATGACTTAATTTATTTATTAATTTATTTATTATTGTCTGTCCAAACCCTCCACTGTGATTAGGCACATTTACATTTAGGCATTTGGCAGATTGGCTAAATTGAAATTTCACTTGCCACACTCAGGGCTGATTACTGCCAGACTTGCTGAATCAAGAAATCACTTAAAGAGAACCTGTCTGACATACTTTACATCATGCTGTAGCTTAAAGAAACAAATGGGAACCAAAGTAATTGACATGTATCAGTCTGCAAAGGGTTACAAAGCCACTTTTAAAGCTTTGAGACTCCAGAAAACCACAGTGAGAGCCATTGGGCACTGTGCACACAAATTACAATATTACAATATTAACCACTAATATTACACAAAGATGGCTGGTCATGTTTGGAACAGTCTTAAAGAAGATCACAATAAATGCTGGTTTTGGTTGCTTATCTTATTTAGGCAAATGATTACCCAAAGTACTTCCTGTTCACCATGGTGGTTTGCAATTCTGGTTTAAATGAATATTTGAAGAATGTTTAAGGCAAGAAAAAGTATGTGTGCTCTTTGTTACTGCTGTTGCAATCACTCCAGGAGTAATAAATGTATTACAGCTATGCACTGCTTGATATCGGTGATATTTTCTGTAAAACATAGCATTGTACAATTTGGATGTTGTGCAAACACCATATTATATACTTAACAAATATACGCAGGATACGGTATTATAAGTACTTTGGTGAAGTTAGTGTGTAGTGCAAACTGATGATGTACTGTTTATATTGTTGCACATGGTTTTCAATAACTTTTTTTATTTAAAAAGGGTTTCTGTGCAACAAAACAATTTTCTCGTTGATCTAATTTGCTTCCAGTAAAAATTCACAACCAAACCATGATTTTGCTATAATTTATTTTGCATAGTTAAATAACCACAAACACAACTGCAGGCTGATTTGTCCATTGCGATAAATCTGTAGGAGGTAGAGTTATATATATATTTTTTTTTAATCACACAAAATTCACCCTTATATAACTCAAGCAATTTTAGCCTAATATTTTTGGCATTTGTGCCATAACAGTCTTGTGTGCAGTATGCAGTATCTCTGGTTTCATTTGAAAAAAATAAAATAAAATTAACGGCATACTCCACATGGAGTTATCTCATTTTGCTGTCAAACTATTCATATATAGAGAATTCTAAAAGCTAGTATCCATCAATTTCACAACATTGAAACTATTAAGGAACTTATAATACATTCCACAATGTTTTGATGCCATAAAAAGAATTATTTGAACCAGCTGTATTTATGAGTTCTAATTGTTATTTAAGTGTTCCGGCTCCATAATGCTCTGTTCACGCTGTGTCTTCTCCGAATACAAAATAAAAAGTGTCAAGCTGAAAGGTATCATTCCAACACTTCATTTAGAGTTCTATACTTTGTCCTTTATTGCAAGTTCTTCTTAGACTGGACTATGTGTGCTTTCCTTACTTTTAGTTTCTTCTCCAAGAGGGGTCGGGGAGAAAGAACTAAACTAATAAACTGCTTTTTACATTCATAACACCTGCTCCTGTAATATCTCACATTCACCTTCTCAGTGACTGCCGATAATACGTTATGAATGTGTGCAAAAATTGTCAGGCCAAATGGAGATCAAATGTTCAGGGACATATCACTCCGTGTAATCACCTGACACAGCTGTCACTGACAAGCTGCAGGATGACGTTCTGGCCTAGAAAGAAATGCACCCTCATTTTTTCATTGCATTTTTTATGAGCACTGGTTTTACTGTTGCTTCGGGGCCACAGGTGCTCATGGTTCCAATAAATAAACTAAAAATCCAAAATACTTCACTTTAGAACAGAAAATAATCTCAGGTGAATGGCAGAAAACACTCATATTCACTTTTATACTGTATTTGAAAGAAACATTGGATTACCCTCGCTTACATACAGTATCTTTATATTATCCAGCCCTAAGTTGAAAGTAAACATCATCTCTATACGTAGATGTGTTAATCTGGTCAGTCAGTACATTCAGGTCGTCAGCTGACTTTATTTTATTGTCACATAGCATTGCTGAGTCAACCCCAGATCATAACACCGCCTCCAGAGGGCACCATGCATGATGTACAGTATGCATCGCTTCATGCACTTCCCTTCTTACCCTGACACGCCCATCACTCTGTCTGAGCTCATCAGACGACATGACGTTTTCCTTTACTTCGAAGTCCAATCTTTATGCTTTTTAGCACATTAAACGACTTTTTTTCTAATTATTCTCACTAACAAATGGTTTTCTTATGGCCACACTGAATTATTGTTTTTTACAATACAACTTCACCGAGTGTGGAAGTGATTTCCATTTTATTTATTTTATTTTCCTAGCCTTATTTCTTAAATGAAAGCTGATGGTCCACAACCATGGATGGCGAGTTTTTTTTTTCAGACTTGCAGTGTGGAACGCTTGAAATTTATAGCCTCTTTATTTATTTATGTATGTATTTATTGTCATAAACACAGCTTGGGAACTAGTGCGACTTTAGAAAAAAAGTGGAAGGACAGCATCCATCCATCCATCCATCCATCCATCCATCCGTCTATCCATCCATGCATGAACTTCTGTAGTCAAACTATGGACCGTAGAGGCCAATGGTGATTACCACTGTATTTGGTAGGAGGATGGCAAAGATTATAAAACTCACAGAACAGCTATCAATATAATAATCATAATTGTGAGTGTGTAATGTTTGATTTAAAAAGTAATTAATATACATTTACATGCAAAACATGCACAAACAAGAAAAAATATCCTTATTACATCAAACTTACTTTGAAGCCACAATTGGTTCCAAACTCCTTCTCATTTTACAATCGTTATTTTAAGAGCATAGCATTGCTGCTGTTTTACCAAAGCCATTTTCTGCTCAAGCACAGATCTTGCTTAACGACATAAGAATAAAATAAGCATTTTCTATAATCATAGGTTTGCCTCTGTTTACAGGATTATATAATCCCCGCATTAAGAGAACAAATTATCAAATACAACCAAGATTTCATTGGGATTATTTCACACAGGAAATCAAATATTTTAGAGTGCACTTGCTTTGAACTTCCAGGCCATGGAGAAAAACAAGAAAGAAAAAGGGAAAAAAAACAACCGTTAAAGACAACACTGGAGTGTTCATGTGGTTGCCCTGAACACGGGAATAAATCCAAATGATAGTCTCAGAGAGGATATCGAAAAAGATTGACCTTAGCGGGAGGGATGTTAACTCTGCCAACAGCTTGTCGGAGATCAGTTGCACGACAGATGCACAACAGCAAGGCGTCTCCATTGTGATTAATGAGTCCTCAGGGAGGGAAGTCAGACTGTGAATATGGAGCTGCCACACACACATACACTAACGGCATACCACTGCTATGCTAATGGCTAGCAAATTTCCATTTGTACTGACTGTCTAATGCTAACTAATACCCATTTAACAGGAACAAAGCAGGAGCTAGAGCCTGTATAAGTCAGCATTTATGTGTATTTAAAGACTGCATTCATGGTCCCAAACTATTTAGAGAGAAAGTCCTTTCAGATGACATCACTATCCAAGGAAAGACCAAAACTGATGTGAAACAAAGAGATTAAATGAGATCCTACCAGTGAGTGACCTTTAGTTTCAGGGAGCATGACAGTGTCCCGTTAGTTATTCAGATCATGGGTCCTTGTTCCCGCCTGGGCTTTTTGCAGTTCACAATGCCGTGGTGGTCTGGGAAAACCTGTCAGAATGTCGCTACAGTTGAATTCTGAAACCAAAACATAAATGAAGAAATACTCCGAAAATCTGTGTTAAGTGCTTACTATCATTTGGCTAGAGTTAGTCAATCAGGAATGAACAGAAACACACTTCGAACTGAACAAGAACATATCATTAGCAGATGTTAGTTACGTACAGTAAGTTGATAAATCATACACAGTTACATAAATCATCCATGTCTAACTGGTAGAGGAGGAGTTGTCTCAGTTATTTATAATGAGTGCACAAAATCATGGACACAAAGCACAACAAGATGAGAGACACTAGTTAAAAATTTTGAAGAATGAGTAAATTACATTAGACACTAGATGTTTATTCATTTTTGTCTTCATACTTCTGACTAGTGCTATTCTGCTTTCTGCTCACACACTTACTTTGGATGGCCTTTCTGTTTCATCATGGCCAGCAGTAAAAGACATTGGTGTGATTATTGATTCCAGTTTTTCATTTGAAGCTCATGATAATATTATTAGGATAGCCTTCTTTCATCTCAGAAATATTTCCATGATAAGAAATATAAGATGACTACATATTGCATAGAATCTAGTCCATGTCTTTGTTACTTCTAGGTTGGACTATTGTCATGCCTTACTGTCTGGATGTTCAATTAGGTGCTAAAACAAGCTCTATTTGGTCCAGAATGCAGCAGCAATGCAATCCTTACTAAGTAGAAGATATGAGCACATCACCTCTGTCTTATCCACACTGCATTGGCTTCCAGTGAACTTTCAGATTAAGTTAAAAAATACTACTATAGACCTATAATGCAGTAAATAGTCTCACTGGTATTCTATGATCCTGCCTACATTTTTCTCAAGGTGAAGGCTATTTGTTGGTACCTTGGATAATTCCACGGTTATGAAATATCCTCCCAATTAATGTTCTTCCCCAACTTTCATTAGTTCATTCAGGTTTGTTGAGAGTGAAGTGGTTGCCTTACTTTCCAGTGAGTCCTTATGTCTTTGTGCTGTGTTTCTTTATGGTTCCCTTTTTTAGTTATGCTGTTGTGGCTAATCCTCCAGGAGAATACCTGCTTGCACTCTGCATAAAATATACACAGACTTGCCCCCTGTCAATCTCCCAAACTCTCTCTTTTTGCCTCTGTCAAGCTACACATAGTACTCCTGAGATACCTGTGATTCTGACCCCTTTTGCCCTTCAGACCTGTCTGGATTGATCCTGATTTCTTTCTTCTGGATGGATTACTGCCGAGAACGCCCTCATGTGTTCTGCTTAAATGTGATAACTGGGCATGGTTCCCTTTAATATTTATGAAGATGGCTTTGGATTGCATTTTAACAAACAATTTTCATGTGATGGGGCTGACTGCTATCACTTTTTTTGCTTTAGATCTGAAATTTAGATCTGATTTGGAAACCTCAACAATATTGACTTTATGTTAACTGAAAAATATTTCGTATAATACAAATGCATGTTTGGCCAGGATTATAGTTATAACAGGTATTTAGTTTATGGTTGTGATCTGGTATGATCAGAATAAGGATTGGTTCCCTTTTGAGTTACTCTCCAGGTTACTTCATCATGTTGCAAGTTTTTTCTTGTCAACATTTTCTCCAGGACAAACTAATAAAGCTATAAATGTAGACATTTTACAATTTATATCCAGAACTTTTATTTTTGCAAAGCCACTTTGCCACAATGCCTATAGCATGGAAACATTTATAAAA